>JAJHUR010000347.1:0-72096 GCA_027495735.1 Lutjanus campechanus
TGTGATGTTATCTATTTATAATAGCAGTCGAGTTGTGGGTACAGTTGTCTGACGGGTCAGCTAACCTTAGCTTTGCGGCTTAGCAATGTGCTAACCCACAACTTGGCTATTTCAGCTGCTTTACTGCTGCTTTAGTTTCTACGGCTGTTTCCATGACAATGCACATACATGAACTTCGGGGGTGGAGCCCGGGGTGGAGGGGTGGGTCTGTATTCGTTTACACTTCAAATATCAACCACCTCTCTACTCGTTTTCTCCCACATCACTAACTACACCTTTAACACTCTTTATTCTACTCCACTTGTCACCTCAAATTTTGCGCTAAGGACTGCGACAGATGTATGAGCAAGAGTGTTAAAGCCTCTGAATGCCCACACAGGTGTTTTCAATTATTCTGGCTGATTAGACCTCTACTCAGGTTGAAGGCGGGCCGGAGGTTTGATGGGTATTTCATAGTTCACAAATCTAATATTACCAATAAGAATGATAAAGGTGTAACTTGCCTCACCCTTACAGCTACAACAAAAGTAAAAGGGGATTTCAATCAATCGCAGTCAATACACACCCACACAGTCCTAAGAAGAGGTCTAATCAGCCAGATTAACTGAAAACACCTGTGTGGGTGCTCGCAGGCTTTAAAGTTCAAGTAGTATGTCCCACCTGTTTGCATACTGCATGCAACAGCACACACTTTGTAGGGATGATTCTGCAAAGTCATGATTCAATTTGACTTTTGATTTCAAGGTCACGATTCGATTCAATATTTGGCTATGCCACTGTTAAGACTATGTTAGAGTCTTGATTTGTAAAGATCAACAGATTATTGGTTTTATGCCTGACTTTTCCATTCTAAATTCATACATTTTAAATTCTTCTTTAAAAAGGTAGAAAAGTACAGCTGCAGGCTAAACTATGCTGTGTTGTCTTGTGTTTTGTTTTTTGTTTTTTTCTTCTTACATGCTCTGGATGCTGGCAAATAGACAATGGTGAAGAGAAAAAAGAAATAGCAGGAGAATCGCTGATCCTGCTCTTGATTTCGATCCATCATGACACCCCACGTACTACTACTGTAAGGGTAGCTGCAGCATGCACTAAAAGTATTTTTGAATGTAGGGATGGTTTAGATTCGTTCCTAGTGTCAAAAAACATAAGAAGGTATGGCAGGAATAATAGTTAATGCAGTGTTATGAAATATTTGTACAATTATTTTTTCTCTTTATTAAGTAGAAAAAAAAGATCAGATTGATCCTGTCACAGAATAGCCAGCAAGATAAATCGGATAGTTTATCCTGTTGAAAAACATATTTTGACATCTGCGAAACATAATTATATATATATTCAAATAATTTTAAGTTTTATTATTCAAATTAAACAATCTGTAAAGTAAAACTCACTGGTTATTTTGCTCTCAGCTGATACGCATATTAAACCTACGATGACTTGAAAGCTCTGTCTGTCGCTTTATTATAAATGTTTGTTAACTACCGATCTATTCCTTTCCAGTAATTTTTGACAGCAGCATTTTATTCAGTAAGGCTTTGCTCAAGAAGGAACGGCATTTTAAAATGCTTAAAAAACTACAAGTGAAGAACTCAGGAGAAAATCCTAAGAGGAAGGATGATTGCGTTTTCCCACTGAAACAGGAAGCCACGACGGGAGAAGAGAGGGAATTAGCCCACACACTTGCCTACACACACGCACACGGTAATAAATGCAGAGATACTTTCACTTGATGACACCCACAGGCGCATTAAACAGGACCACGTGAACAGCCACACAGTCAGGCCACGTAACAAAACATGTGCAACAAAAGCCCACTCACTGACAAATCACATCTATTAACTCTAGGGACAAAATTTCCATTCAAACATCAACACATTTAAAATAAATCATCAAGCACAGCTCATTACACAGCAGCAGTGGGGACCATAATTACATAACTGGCATTCTGCTGAACAGATTGCTCCAGGCTAAATCATCTTCGCTCATAATGTGCCCATCGTCCACCCTTACACAGGGGTGTTGGGAGAGGCTCTCTCCTTACACATGTCTGGGAGGATGAGGGCTGTCTCCGTGGCGATAAGCATGGTAGGGTGTATGGAAGCTGCCTGTGTTTTACACCAGCTCTAATCAGCACTGAGGGGTACATATGAACAGCTAAAGACCTGGTATTATCTTATACCATTTTGGTTTACTATTACAACTTGAATCAGTGGAATCGCATGTAGAACATACATGTGAAAGTATAGAGACAGCAGCCCTCACAGAAACCAGTCAACACTGTATTTTATTGAACGCAGCACACATGCAGGTTGTTAAAGAGGAGTAATAACTGGAGGAAGCTCAAGGAGATGAGAGGAAATTAAATTAAGGTTGTTCTGCACTTTCTCTGCAGCCCATAAAATGATAAGCACTTTAATTTCTTCCGTTTCCCATTACTGCAGTGTTTTGTCATTTCTTCTTATTTGTTAATGCTGGGTCTCTGTTAAACCTCTGTCTCTCCATTTTTCAGCCATGCTAGTAATGTGCCTCTGGGGGTTGCATTGTCTGTCTGTTGCTGGTCCAGATTGAAATATCTCATCAAGTTTTGGATGAACTGCCATCAAGTTTTGTACAAACAGAGGATGGATCTTTTAGGCTTTGGTAACCCTTTCCGCTAGCGCCACCATCAGGTCAATAGGGGTGTAGCGATACATTGATCTGAATTGATACATCAATTCAATGTTCATGCAAAATCGATCATCGATGTGAAGTGATAATATCGTCCTCTTTACGACACACCTTTATTTGGAAATTCCCATGGCATGTCTGTGTCACAAATGTGTTCAGTCATAAGATTGTTGGATCATAATTTCATTGCTTTTTCTGAGTTGACATAAATGTAATTAATGGGGTTAAATGGACCTATGATATCACCTGTTATTGATCGCAGACCCTCGAATTGAACTGAATTTCAAGTGTATACTGCAGTATATATGTAGGCTATCGTGTCATATCGTGATGAAACTTGTAATTTATACCCCTACAGGTAAAATTTTCTTTATGTTTCTGATTGTTTGGTTTATGACTAAAACTAATAACATTCCCATTAGCCAAAGCTATGCTTAGTTTTTAGTCTCAATCAGCAAATGTCAGCATACGAAAATGCTTAAAAGGACAGTTCACCCCAGAATCAAAAATCATATCACTACTCACTCTACGTGGTGTGTAAACATTAATGCCATCTTCCTCAGCTGAGCTTTAACGTTAGGAGAGAAGGCAGACATCTCTACAGCTTATATCTCCACAACTGGACTACTCACACCAAAACAATCTAGATGGATAAACAGAACTATCGGTAAGAGGAACCATTCTGAGATGAACTGTCCCTTTGACAACATATATAGTACATATATATTACAGTCCATGTGCCAAGCTCAGATTGTAAAGATGGCAAACATTACATCTGCTCAACATCTGTATGTTGGCACTGTCAATGTGAGCATGTTTGCATGCTGAGGTCAGCATTTAGCACAAAGCACTGCTGTACCTGAGTACAGCCTCACAGGGCTGTACCGTCCCAGTGTTCTTGCTTCCTGGTTTACAAAAGCTGAGCACTGCAAATGATGGTTTTAACTGCCCCTGACCCTGACTGTGTCCAAAATCATCATTTACATTGTGCAGTTTTATTTTTGTGTCCAAAATACTCAGTTGTCAGTTCACTAGGTACACGTAGCTAAAACTAACACAGTCTAATATGTAGCAGGTCTATGTTCCCAGGGTCCTATGTTTTATGTCAGGGTTTCTCAAAATGTTGATGTCTAAGTGCTAATTTAGGTATCCAGCATATGGCTGACGGCCTGATGGGAAAACCCACATACTTGTATAATTTGTGCTTGGTCTCATAATGATGTTTAACATTAAATTCTTTCTGAACTGAATTTGCCTGTTTGCAGATAAGGCAGATAACTTTATCTGTCCCCAAAGACCAAATGAAGTAATAAGAGTTGATCCATTTTTCTTGAAACTGTCTCTTCAATAAATACAGCATTTTTTCTGTGGTGGCTTTATCCATAGATCAAGAAAAGAGGGTCATAATCAGAGGTATTATGATTTCATGAGCTTGTACTTAACACATTTTTTTTTTTTTTACACTTTTCTGTGGTAGCTTTTCCATCTCACTTCCACACTGAACTGCTTAGTCGTCCATCAAAATACAGCACTAGCGCTGATGACAAAGCGTAATCTCTGGGGAACACAGGCATCATAGGCGGTTCGTTGATCCGTGCCTGGGTACAGTATTGAAAAGGTGATCTCGAGTATGGCCCATGTGTACTGGACAGTTCACATCAGGTGTAAGAATTATTGCACCAATAAAAGAAGTGAATTGCTATTGGGATCTTGGCAGGCTTTTCAACAACATAAACAAATGTGTCAATGATGATGCAAGTGTACTTGGGTACAGAACAACAAAGCAACCTAAATGAAAACACCCTAAATGGAACAGGACCTTAATTAGTATCATTAGTAATGTTTGTGTTTAGCCTACACAAACATGTGGCTGCTGGGAAAAAGGGTCTATTGATGCACTATAAAGATTCAAATGGAATAAAAAATATAGTGTTCATGATAGGTTCACTACTTTTTAATAAAAATACCACATTTCAATCCATCAAGTTAAAATTACCACAACACTCCACAGTGGGCACCGGTGGTGGTTTAGGAGGCAGGGCCAGAGGAATTCAGTCCATTTACCATTTGCTACACTTGTAAAACTGATGATTAATTATGTCTGAAAGCTCAATTTACTGCTCACTACAGAGTAAAATATTGATTGTATAAAGAGTAGTGGATAAGTGAGTAAGGGATGGATATCTGATACTTGTCTCCCTGCTCTCTTTGAAACCAGCCTAGTTGAAATGGTGCCTTATCATTGCACCATTATTGTACTTGAATTGTACTACACTGTGAACAGAGCAAAATGGACGGCACACTCATTATATGGAAAAAGGCTCATCCTCCTTGGCTCTATGTTCTTCTCCTCCAGGCCGTCTCTTTCAACCAGCCAGTCCTACAAAACTTTACTTCTCTGCATTGTTAAAGCCCAAGTCAATGCAACACCACTTTCCTCACTCCATTTAATATGCACTCCTTCCTCTTCTATTTCTGGATATATTGCACCAATCTTTTTGTCTTTACTCTATTTTTCCAGCCCTAATCCTCTCTTGGTTGAATCCCCTTCCTCAATCTCCTTCTGAATCCTTCAATCAGATCAAAAATATTCTGTTACTGGTCAGATTTTCTATGACAACAAAGCATTTTCACAGCCCTTCCACCAGACTCCAGCCTCACAGACAGACTTTAGACTACTCAGCCTGGTATTTAGCATGCTAGAGTATGAGGGTGTTTCATCTGAGACAGAAGAATTGTTGAAAAGGCAGGAAGGAAGAGAGAATTAAGAAAAGAGACAGCAGGGTGTGGGCCGGTCTGCAGGGAGGATGCTTTTACAGTCTGAACCTCAGCTAACAGACAAATCCTCCTCACATGCTCCACGCTCTTTCACCTCTGTTCTACTGCTCTGTTTTCCTTTATCCTCCTCGCCAGCATCACGTTTTCCCCTCCACATCAGTGCTCTCCTGTTCTCCTCACAGCCTCCTCACACATAGCCAGGCAGTGACATCACTGAGCTTTCACAGAGTGGGGGTCCTCCTCATTGAGGGGCTCCCCAGCTGCAGGGCTGCACAGTTGTCTGTCTCCATCTCAGCCGCACACACACACAGAATCTCTTCTTTAATTGGTCCCTTTGAAACAGCTCAGTGTCTGAGCTAAAAAACAGATTGGCTCAATGAGTCAAGCTAATGTAGGCTAATTTGAGACTGCAAAGTTATCAGAGGACATGTCCTCAGTGATTGGTGCACCAGAGATTTAAAAAAGTGAAGCTGAATGTAGTTTCTCCCCTGATATCAGAGGGTTTTTTGATGTTGGTGTCCTGACCTGATCTGTAGCGGTCATCCCGGGTTCCTCCATTGCGATGAGTTCTGCGGGAGCGACGTTCTCTGTAACGGGATGAGCTGGAGGGAGGAGGGGCATGACTAGAGGAGGAACTGGGAGCAGGAGGCTGCACGTCATTCTGATGAGGCGGCTCCACTGTCAAAAACATAAACAACAAACATGCATTTGTTAAAAACACATGAAAATCTTGCTTATTGTGTTGCCTCTCAAATTACACAACCTCAGTTGCTGCCTTAAAGATATAGTTTGGATTTTTGTGAAGTGGGGTTATATGAGGTAGAGGGTCAGCAACAAAAGGTATTTTAGACACTTTTGAAAAAGGCCCACCTAAAAAAATCAATATCAGTTTAAAGCGATATTCCACTTTGTTAGAATAAGCCACTCAGTATGTACTCACCACTATGCCGATGTGATGATGGGTGAAGGTCTTCAGTTCACAAAACAATCGCGAGACTTCGTATATATCTTAATGGACGCATGTGCGGAAGTCTCGCAAGATCAATGGCATGTTTACATCCTACCGGCTACATGCTACAGTTGACATTTCTGCTAAAAACATGGCGTAAAAGGCGTCTTTCGCGGTTAATTTTTAATGTCGCGGCTCACGGACATTAAGAGATGTTTTGTGTTTGTTTTGTGTGCTTTTTTAAAAACGTTTTATCCGTGATCACCGTTCACTGCCATTGTACTGGATGAGGCTGCTACCCTATTTCTCCTAAAACTCCAGGATTGTTTTGTGAACTGAAGACCTTCACCCATCATCACATCGGCATAGTGGTGAGTACATACTGAGTGGCTTATTCTAACAAGGTGGAATATCGCTTTAAGTTTTATTTTCACCACTGCCTCAGACCACTGTCTGATTTCTGATGAAACCGCCGTTATACAAGTCAAATATCATTCTCTCCAAACCAACCAAACTCCAAGGACGAAATCAGTAATTTTACCTTGTAGAAAACAAGAGTTGTTGGTCTACTGCTGCCTGAACCTGGTAGTTTGTGTTACAGTATGAAATTGTTGTTTTAAAAGGATATTTCAGATTCACCAAAGTCATAAAATAACATGAATAAACAAACAAAGGCAAATCGAGGCAGTGGAAGACCAGCAACTCCTGTGTTCTGCAAGGTAAAATGAATGATTTCAACAATGGTTAGTTTGGAGAGAGCGATATTTGGCTCATATAACTCGGTTTCCCATCAAAAAAGCCTGTCTGAGGGTAAAGGGGTGAAAATATTCAAGGTAGAGTGTACACTTAAAATGATAATGATTTTTACAAGTGGATCTTTTTTAAGTGGCTAAAATGTTTTTTGTTGTTGACCCTGTCCACAGCAGCTCATTGCTTGGCTTCCATGCTGACGCTCCTCTCTGCTTCTCCAAACTGGGGGTGCCCTAACCGCCATCTACTGTAAGTAAAACACTGACTATCAATGAGTACCTCATGCAATCCTACATCAAATAATCTGAACTATCCCTTTGAAGGAAATTCTAGGTAGAATTGAAATCCATTTCTGTCAGCGCCATCTGTATTTAACTTCTGCCTAGAAGTTCAGCAGAATAATAAGGAATCTGTTGAATTCCTCTGTGGCTTAAAGGGATGATAGTGAAAATCAATTAAAATCATCTACTAGATAAAACTGATTACATTTCTCTTTTGAAATAGTTTAAGTATGAAATTGTGTTTTTGAGATAGGGGATAGCAAGAACAGAGGGTCTTAATGTTTTTTTCTCAGCCAAGGACCCCTTACAAGACAGAAAATATACTCTGGACTCCCTCATGTATGTCCTTTGAAATAATTTGATGTAGCCTTTTTTTTTACACTCCTACTTGTATTTGAACACACACGTACTCACATCAAGAGGGTGTGTTTCCCTCTTAGTGCATACAAAAAATAAAATGCAGATTTTGATTATTTTAAATTATATGCAATATAAAATATGTAAAAAAATAGAAAAAAATAAAATAGTCCTAATAAAGTAATGTAATCCATTAACTATTTTAGATTTTAAAATAAAAATATTTGTTGAATTAACAACTAACTTATTTGCTAACTTATTTACTGAATGTGTGCTCACAGTACTGCAAAGATTATGACATTAAACTAATTAATGCTAACAGCTGTAATGTCATGATAGTCAGAAGTAGAGAGAATAGGAGATTAGTTTTTCCTGTGTTGTACTTGCACACTACTCCTCTCATGACACACATGGAAATACCTCGGCCATTTTCTCTGAGGATTTGAATGATGACAGAGAAATTTATCAACAGTGCTGTAAACTATATGCCAATGTGTTTTTTTCAGTATGTGTTCTGTCGGTGTAAACTATTCATTATTTATAGCTTCCTGCACACTGATGTATGCAGAGACTCATAGTGGCTGACAGTGATGCAATGAGGTTACAGCTTTAGAGTCCCAGATGGCATAGAGCCAGTCAACTGTTTGTGTTCTCTGGTGTTCCTAAATATGAGGAACTTCTAAGACATCTGATGTACAATTTTATGTGTCTCTCGGATGAGTCAGAGAACAGGATCATAAAGGCTTTAACCAGCACTAGAAAGAGCTGCCCTCAGTACTCATTCAGGCTCAGAAAACACTGTTGAGATTGTCTACATATATACTGTTTTATTTTAAACTGAATAATAAATTGCTGTGGTTTTATCTTGCATGTTTTATTTTTATTTTTATTGCTATGGACCCTCTTGTGAGTATGAAATAAAGTTTGAATTGAACTAATACACTGGAAAACAAGCAGACTGCGAATGCAATTAATTTTTCATTTTATTTTTCAAATTTATTTTGGGGGTTGGGGATATATCACTATTTGGCGGCCATTTGGAAAATTTTAACATATCGCCTAACCCTACTAGTTGCAGCTTAAAAGTAGGGAAGAGTCGATGTGATACTTAATACCAGTCCATATCAGTCCGATACTGGCCAAAATCACTGGATTGGATATTTTTTTTATGTTTAAATGGCTCTGATCAATCAAAAATGCAGATAAAGTTCTGTGTGGGAAAAAGTTTGAATAAAATGAAGCAGCAATATAACTGAGTCACGTTGTGGGCTATGTATTTCTTTTTTTAGGGGAGTAGAATAACTGATGGGCGTTAACCTGGAGTCTGGATGATGTAGGGAGCCAGGAGTTTGGTCCTTTTCTTCTCATAGCCCTTCTGTGTAATGTCACCTGTAAAAGATAACAGAGAAAAGAGTGACTTTACTTACAGACTGGGCAAAAGTATAATCAACTTAGATGTGGTCAGATTAGAATGAACATCAGTTCATTCACATTGTCAACAGCATGAACGTTCAACATTTTAGTGGTAGTCTGTTTCCATTCTTCATTACGTAACAGATATTTGTATTCATGTATTCTTGATAAAACGTGTAAAAAAAAGAAAAAAAAAGAAAGACCCATTCAAAAAAAGAACTCTTCGTGGTTTGATAATAGACTGAACACTTCTGGACTGATCTACATTCTCTGATATGTCTGAATGCAGTGCATCACCACCTGTTCAAACACAAGAATGGTGAAAGAGCAACAGAGAGGAGAGAGAAAACAACAACAAAACTTTGTGAGGGAGAAGAGGGAAACACAGATGGATGCACACAGCGTTGCAGTAATCTCCAGAGATGGCTGAGGGCGTCAAAGATGTGGCTCTGTTCCAGCCTCAAGTACGACACGAAGGCAAAAACAAAACAGGACTAAATTTGGAAACGTACGGAAGCGTGGGCAAGAGATGGGATGATTCACCGAGAGAATCATGAGAGCTGAGGGTAAGCAAGGTGGGAGACGCACAGAGATGAAATGGGAGCTCAGAGGACGTGATGATCAAGATGATGAGAGGGAGAGATGACAGAGGTGAGTGACGGTGCATCCAGGGGACAGAGGAGGAGGAATCTCGAGTCACAAGTGGTAAGAGACCAAATTGTCCCTCCGACACCCCCTCCTATCCCCCCTGCCGACAGCCCATCTGCATCTTCCTCCACCCCACCAGACACAACACAGGCCGACTGAGCTCTCCACTGGCCCTGAAGTGATGCAGTGACTCTGCCAACCTCCTCTGTGGGCAAAGCTGTCAGATTTTCAGACACGTACTAAAAATCCATCTGGAGAGCCTGCGCTCACTCCTCTAGTAACTGTGTTGAGCAGTGATAATTCATTCAGTATGTCCGCCACTGGGTACCCTCAAACCTCATCTTCATCATGAAGACGGTCTCACTGTGTACAAGAATGATGGAGTTCGGTATATAAAGTCAAAGCAGAAAACTAAATAACCCTGTCACTGTCACTGTAAGAATCCTATTGGCCAGTCTAACGGGTGATCTCAGTCAGTGAACAGCAGCGTTTCCTCTGCAGTCGTATCATCTCCTGGAGCTCCGAGAGTTAATCCCTGATTAAAAATTAGGCTGCGAGATGCATAGTGATGAAAAGGTTGAAGCTTTCTGCCGCTGATGTCGTCTCTTCTCAGTTACACCGCAGACGACAATAGAGATTATATGAGGATTTCCTGGCTTTTACAGACACAGGTGAACAAACTGCCAGGCACAAAACTACACAGTGTAGACCTGAGGCTGGGATGATGTTAGGGATCACGTTTTTTTGGTGTCAATCCTGATTGATGATTGTCTAAATGGTAGTTGTTTTTTTATTTTTTGTTTTTTAGCAGCTGGTATATCAGCATCATATGTCAGTTTGCTATTAAGCCAATAAGTACTGGCTGCTCCCAAGAGGAACATAAGAGCCCATAAATAAGAGCATAGCTGCAAGTGACTTTTCACAACATGTTCCTGCAAATGTTTCACAATAAAAGCCTTGCTAAGAAATTAAGGGTTTTTGTCCACTGAATTGTTAGACTGTTTTTAATTTGAAACGGAAACAGGAAGTGTTGAATTTGTATGAACACAGGTGCAGATCAAAACAAGGCTTCATACTTATACTAACAGTCTAGATGGCTAGCTATCTTGCTAACATAGCAAACAGATGTGATAATCTTAAGCAACATGGCAGTTTTCAGGGACAGGGTTGTATTAGAATTAAATCATAAGATGGGGTGACTGACTTTCCAGGAACACAGTGGCCTGGTAGCTCAATTGGCAGAGCATTTGCCCCATGTACTGAGGCAGTGAGTCCTCTGCAGCAGCCGCAGATTCGACTCCTGCCTTTGCTGCATGTCATTCCCCCACACTCTCTCCCCCCTAACTCCACAACAGCAAACCTCTACACAACACACAGGTGTAGTAGTAGATTGCCTTCATGGTTTTATGCCAGAAATGATTTTATCAACAGGTTGTTTGGAAGTACTGTATTGAGCATACGATCAGATAAATTAGAATATACTATGTGAGTTGTGTTTCAATGCTCTCTGTTTGCAGAGATCTGGGAACACAACATTGCTTATACAACAAAGTCTGATAAGGCAAAAAAAACTGAGTGTTGAGAGGATCAGACGTTTTGTAAACAATCCAACACTTAAGACAAGAATGAAATCTCAAGTTCAATTGACAACCAACATTGATAACCAATTTGAGAAAATACAACAATTGCGTGACAAATGAGTAAACTCCATCTGCAGAGGAGGATCATGTGATATGACTGAAAGCTGCAAAACAGCTACTTGTGAGCGCCTTGTGGTGAGATTATTGGTCAAGGTCAACCTTCAACATCAACAGTTTGAAAACAAAAGAACGCTCTGCACATCTATTTGATGAAACCGATGTGTAAGAGAGGAGTGAGGGGCCCAAAAAGTTGCAAGAGGACCCCTGCACACTGTATATGTCTTAGGGCTGCCCCCTCACAGTCAATGATTCCAATCATTAGTCAGAGCCTCCATAGCTGACCAAGTTTCTTCTAGTCAAGTGTCCATGTTTTTTTTGTTTTTTGTTTGTTGTTGTTTTGTTTTTTTTGTTTTTTTATCTTTGTCAGTCAGTGCGCATTACAGTTATAACAATGCACGGGGAGAACATGAGGAATTAAAGGGAATCATAAATATATTTTTATATTAGCTGGTGCACTTATTAAAAAATATCCTCAGGCCCTCTTGCGCTGTTGGTTGACTGATGAGAGATGGTGAAAGGAGTGGTTGGTAAACAAGTTTCAGCTCTTTTTTATCTGCGCCATTGTACACAGAGCAATGTAACAGCACGACAGGCTGTAAACTTTACAGAGTCCCTAAAGAAGCCCCTAAAGAAAATCTTTAGAAACAGCCCAAATAAATACAAATGTTATATTGTAATTTAGACAGTGTGTGGGAGTTTTTGCAACAATATCAACAGTTAAGAC
This sequence comes from Lutjanus campechanus, assembly GCA_027495735.1. NCBI lineage: Eukaryota > Metazoa > Chordata > Actinopteri > Lutjaniformes > Lutjanidae > Lutjanus > Lutjanus campechanus. Next base: position 12,271 of record JAJHUR010000347.1, read on the forward strand.
AGATTATCATTTTATTGATTTTCATTATCTAAACCATTTTATTTAGAGCTAAAACCAAAACTGAACACACACTGTACAACTTCAGCAAATGTATGACTTTGAACTTTGAACCAAAATTAGTCCTATAAATTGTGATAAATGCTTACCACAGAAAGTTTGGGTGATTATTTTTTTAGCAATATTTTGTTCCCTGGGCTAAAATAAGACCCACATTGTAATAAACTAGAATTATATTTTCTAATGCAAATGGTTATTCTCAGTATATCATCGGATGGCATATACTGTATACACCATCAAATTAATCAAACTGGTGTCCAATGCAATGACTTAATTGTGTTACACTATTATTATTATAATTAATACATTACAAATGAATACATTCAAGACATGAATAATCTGGTGCTTCTTGTTTTATGGTGATTTACTATGTCATAGTTTATGTCTTGTATTGTTCTGACTGTATTTTCTTGTTGATTTCTTGTTTGAGTTTTGTATTCTTAATGAAAGCTTTTATTGTTGAGTTTGTGCTTTTTACTGTGTCTTGTGTACTTGTGTTGAGCTTTGTGAGGGTTTTTTTTTGTGAGCCTTTGTGAGGTTGTATTTCCGAGGCCCAACTAGGGACAGGCACTGCAAATTAGCTTAGGTTATAAAATGCTGTGGTGTTTAACATTAGTTTATGCTACATACTTGTCCCTAAACAAATAAACATTAAAAAAAAAGAAAGACAGCATGATGTGATGACATCAAAGACAAAACACAGATCAAATTCTACATTTAAATATTGACTGATCATCTAAGATTTAATTACAACATCTTTATATCTATCAGTAACAACAACTGCAACAACAACTCAGCAATATTTCAGCAAAACACACATCTAGTCAGTTAAAGCAGCAGACTGCTGACACACTACAGACGAGCTGACAGAGATGAGAGTGCTCATGTTTGGAGGATATTGCCTGAGAGCTCACTCCAACACAATATCTACTTGGGGACTGGGGCTCTTTCTTTCTGTAGAAAAATGGAGAAAAGCAAACACTTCCATAAGTAATGCATGAACGGTACAGTTGGCCTCGCTCAGTCACATGATTTATTTTTAGCTCATGTGAACAGGCAGTTTCTCTGCAGAAAGACACACAGAAAGAGGGATGGAGTCAGCTATGGGGGAGGGGGCCGGCATGGCATTAAATGAAAAAAGTAATCACTCTTCCATCTGGATGATTTGAAATTCATCTGTTTTTTTATGGTTGCATCACCACAGCCAGGCTCCAGCAGCGGGAGCTAAAGAGTTAACACTCTTTAAAGGGATGCATCCAATCAGTGAGCTACATGTGGACAGAGCTGCATAATATCAGACAGGAAATGAAAATGTGGAGAAATTGGCAAACTGATGTATGATAAAAATGACAGAAGCCATTATTATATCCACTTTTTTGTTATTTAGTGCACTTTGAGCAATCGGAGCTGCATCTTAGGTATGAAAAGTAGGGATGCATGATATTGGCTTTCTGCAGATATCCAATATTTTCCAACTCATTTTGGCAAATTGCTGGTGCAGATACATATTTTCTTTTCTCCACCTAACAGCAAGGAACATCAAGTCTCTCCTGCAGTGGAATAATATACTATCATGCCTACTCTTATCGTGATGGCCTGCTGGCAGATGTAGACATAAAATACAACGCTTTTGAAAATGTGCGCATTCACAAGGCAAAATAAAAAAACTCTTGACAGTTTTTTTTTAAAATGCTGGTGCCTGTTTCTCTTTGTCCTTCAGAAATTTGTGATCAGGAAAACAGCTCTTAAGGTGGGAAATTGAAGGAGCAATATGAAAGACTCTAGTGTTCAAAAATCACTACTGTAGTGCAATTTAGAGCCACAGACTATATTAAAAAGGTCGAATCCCTATTTAAAGCTCCAACAAGGAACATTTCATATTTTGTTTCCACAATAATAACCACAAATTATAATGTCATAATGTTAAAATACAATTAAAACATAGTAGTCACAATGTTTTGGTTGGGAAAATATAAACACAAGCTTGTTTCATTTTATTTCAACCAGAATCTGACCTGGTGGCATCCATTAAGAATAAGTATACAGTATAGAAACAGATGATCTTCTCATGGATGGTCTCATTAATTTCTGAAAGTCATATAAACGCATCAGAAATAACTTGAGACTTTTTCACAAACCAGTTAAAAACTCATTGTAGTAGCTTTAATAGCTATGGTTGAGTAAGTTGTTTACCCTAGCCCCCTCTCCCCCACGCTCAAAGTTCTGGCAGGGTGCCCGCAGGGACAGAAGCTACACAAGAACAAGACGAGTGTAACATTATTATTGGACAATGGAGAGGAACGATAAGTCCTGCACAGTAAGTCGATCAGCTGTTTACAACTGTCAGTTTTCTGTCAATGTAGAGCTAAGCCTGTTGTCCCGAAAACAAAAGACCACTGCTCCAAAAATACACACTCTGGAGTTGGAGTTCAATCACTTCCAGCCAAACTCCATTAACGTCTTTCTCAATTTAACCATCAGAAACGTTTACTCCTAAAGATTATTAAGGATTTCTTGCACCTCATAAACAGACACTAACTCATTCTACAAACATTCTGTATTAATTCTGACTCTATTTAAAGTGAAACTTAAACAGCTTTTCCAGCTCAGAGGATGCCGCAGCTGTAGAGTTGTTGTCCTTTACTTCTGATGACATATCATGGTCATTTTATGATTTAGCACAGTTATTACACATTTCTACTTTATACTTTATAGTGTTAAAGGAATTTGATTTGGCTCCTCCTTGCATGACAGACACAGAGCGCTCATCGTAAATAGAGACTTTGCTATCCATTTCAGACACAAAAAACCTCCACACTGCAGACATGCTCACATTGCGTGTGCATCATCTTAATCTGCCTGTCATATTGGCAGAAATGTTCAATTCCGGCTGATGTCAATATTTTATTTTTAGCCTTCATCAACAGATACCAATGACATGCACATATGATTGCACATCCTCAATAATAATTATCATCATCAAGTAATCATCTTGAGTCATTTTTTAATTTAAACAAAAGTCCATATTCTCTGAATCTGGCCGCTGAAATGTGAAATTGGATGTTTCTTTACTCATTTATGACAGTCAACTGATAATCTTTGGGTTGAGGACAACTCAAGACATTTGAGTTGACGTAATCTTGGTCTTTGGGAAACAGTGATCAACAGTTTTCATCATTTTTAGCCATTTTATGGACCAAATAATTAATCAATTAATCAAGAAAATAATCAACACATTAGTCAATAATGAAAATAACCGTTAGTTGCGGCCTTATTTATGTATTCTTTTGCTGTAACTGAAGACAAGAATCTGCTCTTGCCTGCTCACAATTTAAACTCAAAACAGTCAAAGACATCTGATTAAGAGGCAAAGCACAGCTGCGTTGAGGTGATGAGGGCCTCACTCGTTAACCCACTTTCCCACAGTGACCCAGTCATGTCTGTCCTAATGGCGGAGGTCACAATCAAACCATTTCAGCGACAGGCATAACAGCCATGCGCTCCTCTTTCATCTTCCTTTCACAATTGCATTGTTGAGGAAGACTCAAGCGTTCACCTCAGAGTGTACATGTTTGATTTTTCACAATCTGCTGAGAGAAACATCAAAGCCGTGTCTTCTCTCAGTGCCCGTACACTCTCACACTCGCTAGCCTCGGATTATTTGAATTGCAGCGAGACTGCTCTCTCCTTCTACCCCACAGGCACTCTGTCTGAATAGTAATTAGCTACCGACCTCTATTCTCTTTCTCTGCTTCCTCTTCTCTCCCTCATCACATCTCACTGTTGCTTTCTCAGGAAAACAGTTTAAAAACACGTTGTCAACACCTGCTTGCTGAAAATGATCCAACACACGTTCAAATATTACAGCAACTTCCAGCTGTTATCTCAGACAATTTCAACAAGGTTTGAAGATAAGATGCTGGAATGTGGAGTACTGTACCAACACCACATTAGACTTCACGTCAGATCTTCCACATGTAAAAACCAAGTCAGGGTACAATGCACAGAATAGGGAATCATAATAACAATAGGTCAGTTTTGTATACATAATAATGTATGTAATGACATGTGTAGACTGTGGACTGAAGGGAGCGGGAAGGGACGGAAATCATTCTTCCAGGATTGGGATGGGACAGGAGAGAAAAAACACTCTTGTGTCACCCTCTAGTCCAGAATAAAAAATGACATATGGTCCCCCTCTGTTTGGTACAGTGCTATGAGTTCAAGTGTGTTGTTTTCATGGCGGGGTTGTTTATTTGCCAAACCAGCCTTCCTGAGGTCTAAAGAGCTGGCAAATTTTGATCTGTAGAACAAACACCCAACTGAAACCGCCCAGCTGCCTCCTCTACACCAGCAGGCTGAGCCTCTAACTCAGCCAAAAGTCACCCACTCGTGTCCACACACTCACGCACACCAGCCTGACCATAGCTACTGGACAAGGGTTGCCAAATTCCAGGACTATTCAAGATGGAAACTTAACATTAGAATTAAAGGGAATTCATAGGAAAATGAAAATTAATTGATAGGAGCAAAACTGAATCAAAATCAAAGGAGAATTGTAATTCTCCCAGTAAATTTTTTCCCTCTCCATCCCCGCCAACCAGCAGCATCCGGCACATGTCTGAAGAGAAAAACTACCTCAGAGATGACACAGTGTAGCTTAACGGCCATTATAGCATGCTTGATTGAGCTATCCTTTTACAGAAGAATTTGAAAATGTAAATGACAGTCATAAGGACATAAAACCAATTATCTGTTGATCAAATCAAGAGTCGATACTTCAACAGTGGCATAGGCATCATTCCTAAGAAAATATGCTGAAATTGGAAAACTGAATCAAATCGAATCTAGTCAACTAGTCCAAAGATAAGAAAGAATTCAGAAAGCCGTCAAACTTGGGCACAATTAATCAAATTATAATATAGTTATTCTGACACAGCATACATCTGACCTGATTTTCACTTTCTAGATCAAAATACTGACAAACTGCACTGGTTTTACAAAATGTTACCTGTCCCACTTGGCTAAGCATCCAGGCCATAGAGAGGGTCTGCAGCTCCATTTAGTGTCAGGCAGCTGTCTAACATCTTTAACCTTCTAGTATTTCCTGTGCCAACTAGTGATGGAATAACATTTAATTTTTATAGTCAACAAAATGTACCCATTCCTAAACACTGTATTGAACTTAAAGTGCAGAACAACAAATATTTTCTATGACCCTCCTTCAAAATAATTTTTCCCTTTCAAGCCTCCATATATCTAAAGCATGTACTCCTGTGGCTCTGACAGTGTTGGCTGTAGTGCATGGTGCACATGTGATGGGAGAATGCGCTGTGCATGCAGAGGCTTGTAATTTTACTCAGTTCCAATGTATTGGGATGCTGGCAAATGATCTGTACATGTGATGGAAGAGTGATTTCTGACTGCAGGGAATGGTTACACAGTCCTTCCAGGATTTTGCGGGCTGTTTTTGGAATTGTTGCGGCCTAAAAGGTCTGATTTCATGGCAGCTTTTCTAAAAAATTGCGATGTATGTAGCAATGTTTTTAGGCATTTTTTTGCAAAACAAATTGCAGGAGCACGTGAGAAGCATGTGCAAAAGAAAGTTGCAGGTTTTTTTTTTATAATTCATTAAAATCACAGGCAATTTGTTCCAGGGAGAAGAGAACAAAATCACAAAACGACTATTCTGAGTGGTCTCAGTAACCTCACCATAAAGTAGTTTGGCCAAAATTGCAAGGTTGTGCAAAATTCGTGGGGATAGGTTGAATTTGCATCAACTGTTGCAATCGCAACATCACAATTTCCGGGAGGGACTGATTACAATTTAATTAAATGGACATATTTTTAACCAAAACATGCCATAAGAACTAGTATTGATTTTCTTGTCAGATAAGTTCACCATCAAATTGTGCAACTTTTATATTAAAATTGTGCAGAATTTCAAAACTTCCCATACTTGCTGAGTTTAAGTACATGTGGAAAAATTCTGTAAATTTTTCAACCCACACCACTGAAAGTGTTACCCCCAGTTTGGTGTGATTTATTGTTGAACTGAGACAACATCATGCTGTATTGGGTAGATAATATCCCTCACATCTCTCTTTCGCTCTCACATACATTAATATTTCCTGTCAGGGAGGATGACATCATGTTCTCCAGTAATCAATCTTGTGTCCTCTGACAGGGTTTTCCTGAAGATCTCTAAAACTAAATCCAGCCACTGTATATTTTTTGTTGGGGGAAATATGAGAGTGTCTACCACTATATAATTGACCGTGCTTGCAATAGGGCATTATGTAGCATACAGTCAAAGTGAAGCATTGGTTCACAGCTTGACAGGTGAGAGTCTATGCATGTGTATACTTGCTGTCTGTGAGCAACCAAAAATCTCAGCGGTTGGCCAACAGTTCAGAGTACATGTTGATACAGGACTACAAAGTGTGTCAACAAGACACACAAGTAAATGTGTGACTGACATTTAGGGTGACGGTGACCATATTCAAAACGTTACCCCCCTAGCATCCATGTTTTACTCTTATTTCCAATTAGGTAGCTTTAAACCTGGAAAAGTAATCTAATTCACACCATCTGTCAAATGTTATACATAATCAGGATCTGATTGTTCTAGATCTTCGTTCAAACCAGAGACAACATTTCATGGTTGCATCATTGCATTGCAAATATTTTAAATGTCTTGTGCCCCGGTACCCCAGTAGCTCAGTTGGTAGAGCATGGGTGCCATGTACTGAAGCTGTGAGTCCTCTGCAGCAGCTGTCGGTTCGATTCCTGAATGCAGCACTTTGCTACATTTCATTTCCCTACTCTCTGCCCCCCTTTCCTGTCCTCACTTCAGCTGTCCTATCAATTAAAGAGCAGTCCCCATGAATATATAAAAAAAAAAACAGTGTTGCAGTTCAACACCTGCTCCACTGCCTCCAAGGTGACCGATAATGTCCCCTTATCATTGCTTAGGTCAAGACAGCTACATGTCTGGGGAACTGTGTTAGTATGACAAAGAACAATAAAACTAAAAGCACAGAAGCCCCCCATTTAAAAAAAAATAAAATAAAGGACAACAAAACTGTCTGTTTGTGTCAGAAATATCCTCTGGAGCCAAATGAATAAACTCATGTCATAAAAACAGCAGTTTCAATGGTCTATTCACGAGTTTCTCAAGCCAAATTAAAATGTATCTGTATACCCCAATATAGCAAATCAGAATTTGCTGCAGGGGGCTCAGTCTTCTCACAGTCAGTATTCATCTTTTTGGTACATTTCCCATTCTTAGTAAGTGCCATTTATGTAACAGTAATATAAAACTAAAAATATAAAAGTGAAAGAACAGAAAAAAATAATGTCTCAAAAACATTTTAAATAAGGAACTACAATATCTATAAAACAGTATTCTTTTACCATGCATATGTTCATACAGAGAACACATCAAGTGAAGACGCTGCAAGCTTCATCTTGTTGCAACAGTGAATTGACAATAAAGATATTCTACTCCAGAAGCTACACATGCACATACAGTGACTCAGACAATAAAACTGGTAGTACAGGCACTGGTGAGTGAAAGAAGTGTTTCAAAAAAGCCTAAAGCCCCCCTCCCACCTCCCCCGAAACACAACCGTGCAGGTCTCCAGGGATTCTCCCCCTCTGGAATAGTAGGCAGGGTGTGGCCAACTCAGGTAACAGAGTGAATCATGTTTCACTCTACACACTCATTAAGCTCCACTCCAAAAGGGAGTGACGACACCACGCACACACAAACATACACACGCAGGCCCTTAAGGGCCAGTAGAAGTAATAACAGGGGTTACAAAGCAGAGAAGCACAGAGAGTTAACTGAAAAGAAGGAGTGACTCAGCCAATAGCTCCCTTCCACCTCCTGTTGTTGACTTTTCCTTCTCTCTCTGTGCAGACAGAATGAAAGAGGAGGGTGTGTCCGACACACCTGACTGAGACACACACACACACACACACACACACACACACACACACACACACACACAGTAACAAACTACATAACACCAACAAGAGCATATCCTCCTGTGGGATTTTCACACCGGTATGGGACACTGTGGGTAGCACATGATGTAAACCAAGTGGTCCCAGTGTTCCTGAAGATCTAAACCCTGGGGATCATCCACAGGATATTATTTGTTGTCAAAAAAAATACCAGGTGATGGTTCTACATGTCGGGGAATAAAGTGTAAACTGCTATCTGTAAAGTTCAAGAGACTTTGATTCTTTTGTCACTGTCACTGAGCAGATGCTGCAGTCAAGTCCAGTCATGTTTATTTATACAGCCCACGTCCACATACAATGTCTCACTGTGCTCAACCCCAACAGCACATGAGGGAAGACATGGAAGAAACATCAAGAGAGGAAATTTAAAGAAGTGATCTTTCCTTAAAAAAAAAGAGGGGGAAGTGACTGCAACAAGAGCTCTAGATGGGAAAAAAGGCATTTACAGAGAAAGAACAGAAAATATGAATAATAATAATACAGTCCATCCACCAGTAATGCAATAAGTCCAATATCAGTAGCCATTTCAACAATACACATCCAGTAAAAAAATGTACTTGACAACAGTATCAGTTCTTGTTCCAGGTCTGAGGAATCAGGTAGGTAGGGTGGGTTGGTTAGAGTTCTGTGGATGGTGCACCATGGAGAATGTGTGGTGTTTCTGATGAGGTCATGACAACAGATCCTTTGAGGGTCATGACCAATCAAAGTGGCTTCAATGCAGGAACTGAAAGTGCAGTTGAACCTGCACCTCTTCCCCAAATGAGACAGTCTATCCTCACAGAGAACAAGACTAAAGTGGGTCAACCTCATCAACTCATAACATTTCAAAGTTTATCACCAGTCATAGTCTAGATACATCCTGTGGCCGTATAGATCGTCCATGCAAACTTATCTTATTAGGACCCATATTTACATTTATTGTTGGGGAGCAACCACTAGTGGCCATAGTAATTATGAGTGAAGAAAGAGCGAGAAAGTAAGCATGGGGGGAGGAAGTGGAGAACGGGATGGGATTGGATGGGTCAAACACAGGAAATAGGGGACTTTTGTCCAGCAGGCCCGAGGCTTGTGTCAAGTGTGAAACCAAAAGTTGAAGTTAAGATTTTCATTTACTTAAGTAAATGAAAGGCTACATACTTTATTTTAAGCAAAACCATTATTTTTTCCTAAACTTAACCAAGTAGTTTTGATGCCTAAACCTAACAAAACTGTCACTTTTTCCACAACATTAATAACGTGTTCCAGACAGCACAGGGGATCAGAATTTCCCAGTTGAAAATTTCAAATCTCCAACTCAGTGTTCCAGATGCATGAAGCCAAAAGAAACAAAAAACATGACTGACTGCGACAAATTGATGAGTTCTTTGAGTTCGTTTAAACACACTTAAACCTCAGCAGTGCACCCCCCTTGCATAAACAACACAGAGAAGGGAGAGAGGTGCAGGAGGGAACAGATACCATTATAATTTTATTTTACAGCACTGAATAACGTTGGCAACATATTCTGACATCAATTTACAGAACAGGTTTTACTACAACCTATATGATTGTAGATTGTATGTATTGTTTTAGGCTTCCATGGGTGCTGCCAATGTTGTGTGGCATCAGACAACAGCTTCTTCATGAAGTTGGGTTAGATGGTGTTGCCCCAAGTTTACAAGAAAGAACTTGAATTTTGAGTGGCGTTGAGTGGTGTGCTTTTTCAAGCAGGAGGTCAGAAATCTTCAAGTTGTCTGGAACACATGATTATGTCACATGACTTAAGTAACGTATCTAAGTTCTGATGTTGCCTGTCGTTGGTACTCTCTAACTGCCTTATATTTCATTTTGGGAATCACTGACAATCCACCTATTAGGTATCAAGACGCGTTAATGTGACGTTTCAGCTCACTACAAGATGGACAACTAGCACATATTCGACCGCATTTTAGTAATTATATCAATCCACATAACTTCCATTTTACTTAAATTTATTTCCAACATGAAAATAACAGCAGATTTTGTACCAAACTTACAGTATTTACATTTTCAACAGCTTTTATTATGACTAGTTCAACCTGAGCTGAGATATATGGAAAATACAACATATAAATATATATATACATATGGATTGATGAAGATTGTGTGGAGGCCTTGACCTGCTTGCTATGGATTATAGGATACTGAGGGCTGGCTTGGAGCAGCCTTTGGAATAGCAAGGCTTGTGGACAACTTATGATGGGGTGGCAGAAACCTCATGTTTCCTCTGTAATGGTTTTAACAGCTTAGCAGAACATTTGATTGTGTTACTGTATGTGTGGCTCCAACATATGGCCGTTGTAATCTGGAGAGGGTTTATGGAAAATTCAGAGTAAAAGAGTGTGTGTAAGCAAGGGGGTTTAGGGGCAGGGAGTGGGGGCACCACATGGGCTGTGTCCATAGCAACCAGCCCCATGTGGTGCTGCATGAGGGAACATGAGATGTAAAACCATGGTGATGATACACGCCAGGACTATGCGATGAGGGCTGCTGCTGTCACTTGAAATGCAATGGGAAGCAACCAGAGACAAAATTTACAGCAGGAGTTTGTCATTTGGTCAGATGTTGAACTTGTGAGAGAACTGATCAATAACAAGTCATTTTAGTAATTTATCAAGCAAAGATGCGAACCACCCACTGGTTTCAGTCTGGTTTCAGGTGGCATCTCAGCACAATTAACTGCCAATTCTGTCCAATACACTGTGCTCGAATTCACCACACCACAGACTAGGTTGTAACTGTTTTGGTAGAGGGCCAATCGCATGTCACATTAAATCAAAGAACAGCATCCAAAAAGGATTGAATGTGTGTATCCTTTGACTGGAGAAGTTTCAATACTACTTGATAGTAATGTTGTCATGACACTGGAATTTCTAATTTCGATACGATACCTTGAAAAATATTGATATTGGATTTTATTTTCGATAGCACCAGGAAAAAATTGACTTAACATTGAGGGCATAATTTATTTATTTTTTTAGATATATATTAACAAGGCTATAACATGACAATGGATATAGCAAATGAATTGTGGGATGAGTAGAAGACACTGTGGGTACGTGAAAGAAGTGGGACTACATAGGCACTGCAGCCATGTGCATCTGGTACCAGAGTATTGATGCTACGAAAATGTAAAGCATTTCAAATATTCAGTATCGGTATTAATATCAATATTTTTGATAATATTACTTGGTACTGGTATATATCAGTCGACACTACCCAGCCCTACCAAATACTAGTACAAATGAGCTCAGCCTGCTTGCAGAATAGAAAGTAACACGTAAGCTAGAAAGAGACTTGGATTAAATGGCAGTGGACTAACTGGTGTGCAGAGTCTGAAGCACGTGCTGCAGGCAGCTACTTCCACTTTTAATAATTCAGTGAACAGCACAGTGACCTGACCACTACTTAACTCCTCTCCCTCCACCACGGTAATTTCTCGGAGTTGTGTTACTTTTATTTATAAGCTGAAGAAGTAAGAGAATAAATAGATCAGAGGATCAGAGGTCGATTCTGATAACCAGAAGGTTTAATGAAACACAACTTTAAAGCCAGAGGAGGCCGAGAGCACACCTGTAGTTTACTGTGGACTTGAAAGTGAGATGGTTCAGCTAACCAGATGGCACTGTGTGTCTGTGTGAAGGTGTGTGCTCAGGTCTCATCTAAATTATTCAGCCTTTTTTGTACACAAGACGTCAATGTGTTTATGTGTGTGTGGGTCTGTGTGCATGGTGAAATTAGATACAAAAGGGTGTTATATAATAAAAAAAAATAAATAAATGACTCTGTTGTTGTGTTTCTGTGTGACATGGATGGCAGCAGAGTCCCTATTTTTGTGGTGTGAAACCAAGTCTGTGGCCCGGAGCGATGGCTGGAGATCAGAGTACATCTCCTCTGCAACAGTTAATAAGCTTTTAAATAGATAGGCTAAATCAGCTTCCTTCCTGTCCCCGTCAATGCTGAGTGTAAACACACATGCACGGATAACTACACAAGTAAGCATGGACACACATATTTACACACAAACAGCCAGTGTTTTCCAGCCCATCAACCCTGAAGGATAAATGTGGTGATATTTTATATTTTTGTCATTGCCAACAAATCTGATCTTGGTATTCCAATATTGTCTGTGTATCCAAACATCAGTGAGACACAAAGTTTCACTAGGCGACATGTTCCATCATTATGATGGACATAAACATGCAGTTCAGTTTCCACCAGGGCTGCAACTGACAATTATTTTCATTATCCATTAATCTGCTGATTATTTTCTCAATTAATAAATTCATTGCTTTTGCTTCAAAATGCAAGAAGACAGTGAAACATAGCCATTAAAATTAAAAGTTTTCCAGTCCAAAATCTGAAGATAATGATTTTAGAGCTGCAATGATTATGGATTAGTTGATCTAAAGAAAATTTGTTGCCAACTATTTTAATAATCGATTAATAGTTTCAATCATTTTTCAAGCACAAACGTCAAACATTTGCTGGTTCCAGGTTCTTAAATGTGAGGATTTGCTGCTTTTCATTGCCATTTCTGATAATAAATGAAGAGTTTTAGGGTTGTGACTTACGTAATGTAACATACATTACATTACATTTTTTGGTTGGACAAAAGAAATCATTTGAAGACATCACTTTAGGCTCTGGCAAATTGTGATGAGCATTTTTCAAATTTATTTGACATTTTATACAAGCTTCATCAATTAATCATGAAAATAATTGCCAGATTAATCAATAATGAAGATAATAGTTAGTCGCACACCTAATGGAGTTTACTATCATGTATGTTTTACCGTTTTTATTACTGTATATCTTTCTTGCCAGACATGTCAGCTAGTTATTTGTTTTAAAAAACCTTCTCATTATTTTATTTTTATTATTAATGTGGTTGTTATCATATATTGCATATGCATTTAGTTCATAAGAATGTGAACTCTGGGCATTGCTGCAAAAGAGCTTAATGCTAAACCACCAATATATTGTTTGTGAAGATGAAAGACAGACTAATTCATTATTGCTGGTTTTGGTCTTTTAATGGAATTGTTGTCAATAAATAAAGAATTGAATGAATGCCAGCTTTATCCTTCAGGGATGCATAAACTAATACTACAGCAGCAATAGAGCAGCAGGAAAACTACAATAATACAGCAGTGGGGGAATTGGGCAGTTGTGGCGTCGGGGTGGGTGGGAGAGAGGAGAGATCCCCAGCAGCAGTCCTGGCCCAGTGTGACTCACAGGCTAAATGAGCCAGGCGTGTTGCCCCCTGATGCTCTGTGACCTAGATTGAGAGACGCAGGCAGGACTGTAATCTCTCATTCCTCTGCCTCTCTCTCTCAGTATGGAACAGGCTGCTGAGATGAAAGCCTGTCTCTCCTCCACAGCATCACAGACAGGCGGCGGGATGGACGCTAGTCACTAGAAAATCCACACATCCACTTATCAGCCTGGGCAATTACAGCAAAGAACGAGACAGCAAACAAATTAAGGAATACAGAAAACTCTGCAATCTGTTTACTGTATACTACTGCCTACTTTACTGGACATGTGATACATTTATAGTCACACACATGTATACAATGGGACCGTGCAGATGGCATGCATCACAGGTGATGAGTAGGGCTGGGTATCATTTGAAATGCATTGTTGCTAGTGCTGATATGATGTCTGTGTTTCAACGTAGTTGAAAAAACAATGTTTTTTAGCCATGCTAGCAGCATGGCACTGAGGATAGCAGTGATGGTCTATTGATCTGTCTGCCTGCCGACTGTTTTGGGATGAACTGCCATGAAATTTGGTACAGACATTCATGTTCCTCTCAAGATGAAATGAAATAACTTTTGTGATCCTCTGACTTGTTCTCTAGCGTCACCATCAGGTTACAATGTAAATGTGTGCAATACTTTGAGGGACAGATGCAAATATTTTTAGGCACTGGTCCCACTGGCCATTAAGACCTCAAATTTGGTGGCCAAAATACATTTTTGGTGGCCCAAATATAAACTAATGAAAAAACAATAATGTAAAGGCAATTTAACCCAGTTGTGTTGTGAACTTTTCCCATGAATTGTGATGCATTGTTTCCTAAAGACATTGTTTCAGATGAAAAATTAAGTAATGACAGTCTCATCAGCCTTAACTCTATTTTGTGTTTAGTGCTAATTAGCAAACATTAGCATGCTAACACACACTAAAGCGAGAGGCTGAACATGGTAAACATAACACCTGTGAAACATCAGCATGTTAGCCTTGTTATATTGTGAGCATGTAATGCTGCCTTTAGCATTTTGCACAAAGCATCACTCTGCCTAAATACAGCCTCGCAGAGCTCCTAGCATGGCTGTGAACACTTATCAGGGATTCAGATTGAAAACAGTCCTGCGTTAAAACAGCAAAGGGGGCTACATTGGTGAAATATAATCCAGGAAGTCTAGTTGGAGGAACAGATTATATTTTTAAAGGCTTATCAGAAAACAAAACATTGCACAATGGTTTGTAACACTAAAAGACAGCAAGACACATATTTTCATTCAACAAAAGAAGCAAAACTTCTCAAATGTTAGCAAAGACAGCCCTATAGTGCCCTTGCCAAAATAAAATACAGTATAATTTTGGCAAGACTATGATTCAGATCAGTACATAAAGTATAAGTAAACATCACTATAAGTCTGATCAGACATTTGATGCCAACTCTCGGTACTTGACAGTTTTCAATACTCCGTGTGGCAGACAGAGATCAGTGCCATGAACTGCCTGTCCTCTCGTGTGAGCAGCTTCTGCACAACGCAAATCATCTTTGGTCACTCTCACACACACTCACATACACAATATAAAAACAGGAGCTGCAGACACTACGATGCCCACACACTCCCAAGCTCAGCAGCTTAAACAGTTGTGGTTCAGTGCTCTAAATTCCAGTCCAGCTCAGTCACCAAGACTTTGATCCCCTCAATGGCTTTCTTTGTGTCCTTACAGTCACAGAGGTTAAAGTAGGTGGAGTTGCTCTCTTTTTCTCGCTCTCATTAATACACTTGCACACAAACACAGACAAATACACACTCGCACACTGCAGCCCACAACTACTGCTGTGAAAAAAGTGCTGATGCATATTTTCTTCTGTTTGTTGCTAGGGGAGTCCCATGTATCTGGACACAATGGGGTGATTGTTGCCATGTAAAAGATATCCATGAGAACTTTTAAGACTCATTGGGCGGCCAGCTGCTGCTCGCCTTGTCCCATCAATGTTGTGGAGGCTGAGTGCTGTTGAGCAGACGGCGAATGCACTTCATCGTATTAGATGATGTGGATACAGGAGTGGAGCATCTGGACAGCACAAGCTTTTTTTTTTTTTTTTACCAGCAAGAGTTGTCTCTGATCTAAAGTTACAGATGATATAGCCAATGTCCTCTGAGGCCAAGTCCCCAGCAGAGGTTCAGTCACTCAGGGGGTGTCACCTTACCACGCACTCACACTTTAGTCTTAAAACACTAAAACCATCACAGATGACACTGACTGTACTCAAAGACTTCTGTACTCAAAGACTTCTGATTGTCCTGCCAATAGACCAGTTTCAGCTGCTCCAGTCTGGCCGTCTGTCCAGAGCAAAGGAGCAGCTGTTTCCAAGCTGTTACACAGCAGAAACCCTGAAAACTGTAAACAGAGTCACATGACTTCAAGTCAACCCAGACTCAAGCCAATTTTAATACTTTGAGGCCTGATGAATATATGAAGAGAATTACTCAAGAATTGACTTGATTTTGACAACAAGTTTTTCATTTACTTTTACTTTGCAAAAATAACCAGTAGTCTTGAAACAATTAGTTCATCATCTGGAAACTGTCAACTGTTCTGAGGCTGCACTCGGCAGTTTGAACTTACACTAAGCTCTTCCTACCAAATTACACAACAAACATGCACACGCATTTTTCTGGGCTTGAAGTAGAATGTCAACATCATCAGCTGTTGTAACAAACAAACTAACATCTGTTCTTCTCTGCTCGTTATGTACAACTCAGAGGTAAGAAAGGGACAGATTTAGTGCAAAGGACCCTAGTGACATGCAAAGGTCGCCACAGGAGCGCCACAGGAGCGCAAGATGTATGCAACATCATAATTTGACAATAACAAGCGAGGACAAGTCCTACACTGTAAGTTGATCAGCTGTTTATAACGGTCAACTGTCAGTAAATGCAACCTTTCGTTTTCGGGTTAACCTGTAAATCCAAAAATAAAAGCTCACTGCTCTGAAAATACACACTCTGGACTCTGAGTTACCACAGTGACCGCCTGTTTCTGTGAAGTGAAGTGAAGTTTCTGATGATAAAACCAATATATCTTAATTTTAGAGATGCTCTAATTGAGCTCTATGGCAACTAGATTTAGCACTATAAAGCTTAACAAAACCCCAGCTTTTACAATCATACCACAGTGCTCAAACAACAGTTCACACCTGGTTAATTAATAAGATACACCTGCATTACATCCCTTACGAACAAGCGAGTTAAGTGGTGTAGGATAAATATTGTCTGTCTACAATTATTATATTCCTGTGCATACTGTGCACTTGATTACACGATGATTTCCCATCATCCACTGGCTCTCACCCATGTTAAGTGAGTTGCACACAGAGTGAACATCCCAGCCTCCATTATCACACAGTTAATTGGTGTCTATTATTAACCAGAACACACACTTAACTCTACAGCAGCTTAGGTCAAAGCATAACACAGCCACACTGTCGTGTCCTGTGAATGTGACTAATAAATGACTTATCATGAGGGCTGCACGATTAATCAAATTATTATGAAAAACCGAAATATGGCCAAGTGCAATATCCAAATCGCAGAAGCTGCAGAAGGAAAAATGTGTCACCAATCAGCATTATAATTAAGTACTGTAGTGCCGAAGAGATGCCCTGGCCTACAAATCTTTTTTCTCCAGATTTAAGAAAACACATTTGTTTGGTATTGATTATATCACTTCCTTATTGAACTGGTCCAATTGTCATTAGCCAGTTTGTTCAAGTAATTGGCTGATGCTTGAAGTGCCCCATGTAAACACTAATTTTGGAAAAAAATCTTTGTATTTGTGCAGCACACACCTGGAACACTTTACAGCACGTGTAAATACTTAACAGGCCTGTACCCATAGGTCAATTTAAAACCACCATTAAAGTGTTGCACACTTGAATGTATATTTTTTTCCACTGTGTTCTGTCATTGACTGTTCTGTCCGTTATTATAATTGTTTATTATTTCTTGTTTATTTTTTTCTTTATATTTTGCTGTTCAATGATTCCTTGAGATTAGATAAAGATTGACACTGATGAATCATATCGCAATATCTGTCAAAATAATCACCATGATTTTATTTTTTTACTGTATTGTGCATCCCTCATCATGAATGACATACTGTTAAGGTAAACTGATATCTTCAAATGACAAGATGCTATTAAAGAAAATGTTTTTGCTCTGTTAAACGACAAACTGAATAAGTGACCGAGAAAATCCTTGAGATCCACAGTCAGTTGTGCGGGAAAGTCTGCCAGCAAGTTCATCTATTCAAATCTTTAAACACATGTCCTGTGAGATTTGTTGCCTTTTCATGAATGAGAGAAAAATATTCTCAACAACTGACTCTGTTACTATGACTAAAACGAATAAAATAGGCTGAACAAGTGCACGGTAATTATGGCAAAGTGTTTCCACTTAGGTTTCCTCATGTGATTTAAAGTTTCACCCGTCCTCCCACATGAGCAGGACAGTTTCAGGTATCTGTGTGTGTGTCTGTGGTGCACATAAGGGACTGAAGCATCATTAGTGGCACATACATCCCCCTGCTTAGCTCTCCATGTGAAACATAACATTACTCATCCACCCCCGGGCACCTGAGAACTGCACAGCACCAATCAAGCTGCTGCACAGTGATTCACAGTGTGAGGAGGAGACTTGCATAACAGCCAGCACCATATTCCCATTTCCCACAGTAATTCCTATAAAACAAACAACCCTCCTGTATCTGCTGCAGTTTCTGGGTTTCTGACTCTTCAGAGCAGTGTTGGAGGGGGCCACAGCATCATTTAGTGTCCACTGATGTCTGAGGCTGCACACACACTCACACAGGGCCTCAGGGGTGTCAAACCTGACCCATTTTCCTCCACATGAGTGTATGATGAGCAATGTATGACATAGCCTATATGCAGGCAGATAATGTGGATCAAAACAAGAACATGGAGGAAAAAAAGACTAAAACAGGCCAGATAAGTGACAAAAACAGACATTTGCTCAAAGCATGTAGCACAGTCTCAGCAAATAAATGCCTCTGTGTGCCATAAGAGCAACATGATGATACTTGATGGAGAAATGACAGCTTGGAAAGGAGGTCAGTGTGTTTTTTATCATTTGTTGTAGTCGTGCCCGGATCCACTGCAGCAGCACCGAGTCTGAGCCAGCTGACACAGACAGGACGCTCTGTTTGTGGCCGATTCCACATAAACACGCACAAGATCCACACTTAACCAGCGTTTGCATGCATTGCAAACTATTAAACCCTCCGTATGGAAAGCTCACCTTCGGATAGCTCCAGATCCAACTCCGCCAGCTGGTCCCTGACCTCTTTAGGCAGAGCCGACAGATCAACGCCGCGGTCGGCCATCGTTGGGAGCACAGCAGCAGCAGCAGCCTGCGGGATGTTCGTGATATCTCGGATGACAGCGGGTACAGTCCAGCATGAAGCTCAGCAATAAAATCAAGATGTAGTAGTGGTGCTGTTTACTCCATCTTCGCGACTCCCCGACACCGCCATGACTGTGGGAGATGGGAACAACTCACCAGAGGAGTCCGTGTCAGTCACATGACCAGGGCTGACGGTAATTGCTGTGACAGGATTGTGGGATGAAGCAGACTCCCTGCTCCCTCTGCTGTTGTCTTTTTAACAATTGTGAGGACAAACGGCATTCCTCCAGATCCAAATCACCTGCCAGCCTCCCTACTCTCAGGTGGACACCGGCAGTGGTGGAGGAAGTACTCAGATCCCTTACCTAAGTAAAAGTATAAATACTATAGTCAAAAATACGGCATTACAAGAAAAAAAAAACGTTAATTCAAAATGTTGCTTAAGTAAACGTATAGAAATATTCTCAGCAAAAGCTAGGTTTAGTATTCATTATGCAGAATGTTTTGTTTCACAGTGTTAAGTTACATTATTTTAGAATATAAAAAGAAAAATAAGGTAACAGAAATGGAAACACTCAAGTAAAGCACAAGTATGTCGGAAGTACTTAACAGCAGTACTTCAGTAAATGTACCATGTTAAATTCACCACTGGAAATTAGCTAGCTAGTGCTAGATTCTTAGGTAACGTTAGCTCTTAAGTCCGATTTGCTGAAAAATAATTACCCTGTGATTTCCAAAAAAAAAAACTCCTTGAGGTCGTATAACAACCATTACTGCTGCTGTGTTTTTTCCAGTCTTGAAAGAATATTTTGGCCATTTGAGTGAAATATATTCGTTTGGATAACAAATATTCCGTTTGCTGCACAGTGAAAGATTTGAACCTATTTCTCTAAACGCTGCCGTTGCTTTGTCAAACAAACATGGCGGCAGGAAGTGATATGCGTTGGAGCTAAATTGTTATAACCGGAAAGAAAATGAAAATGCCTTATGAACAGTTACATGTACATCGGTGTAAAGATACAAAGTTAGCTATTGTTTTGAATTTTTCTATCAAATAATGTGTTCATATTTTTTTGTGTTGAACAAACCGAACAAGAATATTATTTCATTCAGTAACAGGTTGAAAGTCTTGTACTGTTAGCTAAATGAGATTTTTTGTCCATATGGTTAGAAGAGTCTTAAAGGTACAGTGTGGAAGATTTGGAAGGATCTATTGGCAGAATATGGCAGAAATGATCTAAGCATTATCTATAATCTAAAGGTTGTCCGTCTGTCCCGTTCTTGTGAACGCAATATCTTAAGAACGCTTTGACAGAATTTCTTCCAACTTGGTTCACATTTTGAATATAACTCAAGAATTCATTCAGTAACAATGAACAAATTTCCCACAAATGTCTAATAGGATAAATGATGAAGTGATGATATTTTATAACCAAAAGGTCAAAAGTAAACTTCAGAAGAAATCATAATGTTCTGCAAAAATGCTTATAGCTCACTATCAGGCATCTGTACTCCACTGTAAAAGCAGTCTCAAAGGAGGACAGCATGTTTCTCACTGGAAATGAGTCATTAGGAATATACATGTCAATATAGTGATAAAAAATACACTTAATACCTTTTATTAAATTCCATCAAAGTCTTCACTACAAGATGTACACTGGAACTGATCTATTTGGCAGAGGCACACAACTGTGAGACGTTAATGCAAGTTTTTACCTTAGAATGAGCCATCTATATCTACGGAGAGAGCAGATCCTGGTTTTGCAGTCACCATAGGGTCTCCTATATGCCTGGAATGTGAGGGTGAGGCAAGTTGTTTGCAATCTGCAAACTGACTGATAGATGCCACTGAATCCTACATTTAAGCCTGCAATATTTTTTGGCCACATGAGGGCAGCAGAAACAAGCTGTAAACACATCACTGATATTTTATAAACTTTTAAGTTAAATATAGCAAAACTTGTTAGCAAATCATTGCTCACTTAAACATCCAGCGGATACCACATATTAGCATTTATAGTGTTTCCCAATTTTTAGTCCTATTTTTGCTCCTCAGCCTCTCCTTTGAGAAATATTTGATTCTTCAGTTGCTAAAATGCTCCACTTTGTTTGCTATTCAATGGTCGGCAGGTAGTGCATGTTGGATTTTTAGTGCTGAAAACAGCTGCTTGCTGTGGCCAAAAATTACGCAATAAGAGCAGTGAGATTTAAACAAAAGAGTTTAGTGAGTGGCTTAAAACAATAAGCTGAAAGACACAAGGCTATATGCACTATGCTCCACAGACTCGAAGGGACAATTCTGAGGTAATTCCCTTACACATACAAGTATTCATCAAAAATATTGATTTCAGCAGGTATTTTGCTTAAAAATATTTTGGAAATACATTCAGAACAGCTGGAAGTGTTGCTAACCAACCTTCAGGATTTTTCAAAGATCACTGGGCATTGATTTTTTCTGGAAAAACAGATTCTTAGCTCTGTGTCAAATGTAACAGTAGTACATGCACCTAGGGATAGGTGAAATCATGCTGGTGCTGAGCTTTCCTTTTTCATTAATTTATTTTATTATTTGCCCGAAACAACTTATTCATTAGTTGAGACTATACACAAGTAATTTTTCCCATCTTGAGGCCTGAGTATTTGACAAACTCACTCCATACAGAGATCTCAGAGACATTTTTTCATGTGGTTCAACCTCTGTTAAACACATAAAAGACATCTATCCTCTTAAACAAAATAAAGGGGCATACTATCACACGATGGAAAAAAAAGCCTAACATGCCCACAGAGAAAAGTAACATGACAAACAATAAACAATGACATGTTATAAAAAAAAAAAAAAAAAAAAAAAAAAAAAAAAAAGAGTGACAAGGGGAAAAAAACATGATAGTCTTGGAAGTACAATGCGGTATAAAATGCATTTCAAAACTCAAATTTCAAAAGAAGCACCTTGCACAAGTATTAAGTCTACTTCATGACCCAAGACCAGAACGTCTGTAATTCTCTACAGATGTACACTAATCACCAATCTCATTCACTCAAGATATTCATCTTCACATTTTCTCTGGTCATCTCATAACTTTAGCTTTCAAATGAAATAGACCGAACCCCTCTCAGTGGCTGGGCTACACACGTCAGCTAAATGCAAGAACATTGATATATTCAATAGAAAAATATATTGCACTACTCTTTCCTCAACTGAAATGCCAGGGTAAATGATTTAAAATCTATTACGCTTGATTATCATTTAAAGGCCTTCTAAAGCTAACCATTTCAAGTGTGTTACATTAGGACTGAGGATGGAATCCTTACATAACAAGGACAGTTTTTGCATCAATAATTTCATGTTATAAAACAGAAGAAAAGCAGATCAATAAACAGTGATAGTATTATGAAGCACAAACGAACAGTGGTATTCTTCAGCCTTGAGTAATCCATGCAGTCAATAGGGTTTGATACATACACGACTAATGTAATGACATCCATTCCAAATGGCTTAAAAAGGGTGGTAAAAAAAGTCAGGCACACACTCACAGGGTAAACTGTGTACACATCTACAATTTGGTTTGTTATGCACTCGGCTGACTAAACCGTCATGTGTATTTAAGGAGCATCAACTCAAAAGGGAAACAACCAGAAAACTATAGGACAGGTTGAAAAGTAAACAAACAAAGAGCATTAGGAACATTTTCCAGGCTGCCTTTTACTGCAATCTGCCAGTCAATCTCACTGTACTTTCACTGTATCAGCAAAACATGTCAACAACCAGTATTAGGCATAATAATCTTTTCTTACAAATGAAGCCTGGAAAGCAACCAACCTCCTCACAGCCAGTGTGTGGGACAAAGTTGGCCTGAAGCTGCATTTTTAAGTGAAATGAAAATAAATCATAAATGATTTTGACATTTTCATTCATACTTTTCATCCCAATCTAAAAACCTTTTACAACAGTCATAACTGAACAAGAAATGACCCCAAACCCTGCAGAGTGAGTGTCCGACGTGTTATTCATATTTACATACAGAGAGTGACGATGCTTCTCTGAGCAGGGAGCCTGCTGGGACTGGAGGGTTAACGGAGGCACTGTGCCGTGTGTCTTTATGTGATTATCATTGGCTGTGAGGGGAGGAGAGTATCTTAGTCTGGGGGGGTGGGGTTGAGGGCAGGTCCCTCTCATCAAACACTTTGCACCAGTCTGGCCTCCAAATGCCACGAGAGTTTATACTGGCTACCCGTGTCAGCACATCATCTTGGGTTTGACGGTGAGTGCGTCGCCATGACGATCCCTCCCGGCTGGCCCGATCCCATGCCAGCCAAGACTGACATAGCCACCGCCTCTGCAGCGCGGACACTCAGCCCGTTGATGGTGGCTCCTGGACTGGAAGCTGAGGCGGGGGGTGACGGCCCGTGCTGGATGACTGCGGCTGGGGAGCCGATGGGTTCAGTGGAAGTATCCCTGGAGGCTTCCTCTCCTCCTGCAGCTAGAGACAGAGACAGAAACATTCACCCTTAGAGAGGTGGGCGAGTAAAAAGAATGCATTAGATGGATGGGATGATAGATGGATCCTGACAAAAGAAGCAAGACAGTGCAGGAAGCTCAATGGTCAATTCATGACCTTTAATGGTTACCTAAGAAAGCTGCCTTCTTCTGCATGACAGTGACGGGGCAGTCTTTGTGGGCCAGGAGGAGCTGCTTCAGCTGTGCCACCTCATTCCTCAGTAGAGTTACTTCATTCTGATAGCAACACAAAACACACCAGCATGCCCAGTCTTGTGAGTTTATCAAGGAGTCAAATCTGTGAGCATGTCTGAGTTGATGGCATGACAGGGAAATGAAAAACTCACCGTAAGGGAGACATTCATGTTGGCGAGGTCGTCTGCCTTCTTCTCCAAAGAGTTAACCCACAGCTTTCGTTTCTGCCTGCAGCGGGAGGCGGCTGCGCGGTTTCTCTCGAGAAAACGCTGCCTCCTCTCATCAGGGTCCATCTCTGTGGCTCGTCGTCGTCGGCCTCCTGTTGGCTGAGCAGGGGACACCTGGGGAATGAGAGGGGACAGGCAGTGAATACTTCAAGGCTACATGTATGTCCATGTTGAATTACAGAAACATCTTGTCAGGAAGGGGTAGTTTTCCTTAAAAAGCACAAACATTACAAAATGTGGCATACCAAGTTTGAAATAAGTGCATTAGTGCTATATATAGTTTTAAGAATAAAATGAACACTGCGGGCTAAAAGACACAGTGACATGAACATGATTACTATGCAGGGGCTGACAAGAGAGTTTTCAGCCCAACATCTTTGACTTTGAAATATGAACATTCCTTAGGTGCACACAATAATTTGTATTATTTTCCCCAAGGCAATATCTATGCAATTAAATGTTTCAGTGTGTATTTGAGTTGGCTCAGAAAGAGTGTTGCGCAAAGGAGCATAAGTGTCCACAAATTATGATCATGACACTGTAGTTCTCTATCAACACCTTTGCTGCAGGGTAACATTTATTCTTTTGAGTTAAACAAATACTAATAAAGAACCCAAATGCATCCAAAAATGTAAAATTTAGCTGGGTAGGATGTTTAAATATTACCAAAAGTATCAATATACCAATATCACCAAAGTATAGAAAATAACGATTTGCAACCACTTTCAATACAGTGCACCTCAGTACTTAGTAGCAAAAATGGCCAAAATATCATACAAATTTATGTGTTGCAGTTTTGACAAACATCAAAACACTTTACTGATTAAAGTGATATTCAACCCAGGAATTTTGAGTAAACAGCCTGAAAGGTGAGATTCCTAATTGACGTCCATTGGCCTTATCAATAATTTATTGTGTTGACCTGTGCCCCCCCTTATCGGATTGTATTGTTTGTATTATGACTGAATGTGTTCTTTTTCTGTCTGTATTTTCTGTTATTTCTCTGCTGGCTGTACAACAAATTGCCCCCCAGGGGGATAATAAAGTTTACTGAACTGAACTGAACTGAACTGATACAGCATGGCAGCTGTGGTCAGCTTGAATTCATCTCACTTAAAATGTCTTCCATTGATGATAACTTGTCATGTTAAAATGATCACTGAAACTTCTCAAACCATCTCTGCAGCATTATGTGCCTCACTGTTGTCCATCTACAGTATAAGCTTTAATATGTTTCAAATACTCTTGGCTCTGCCCTAAGGGACTGAGTGTTTGATATTCAAGACAGTTGTGGGGACTATTACTTTATGGATCCTAGTCATTGTATATTATATTCATGTCAATCAACTGTTTCCCTACACATATCGCATTGGGATAGTTAGTATCTGTATGTAAGCTTACAGTACAGGGCATGTGTATTACCTGGGGTTGGGCAGGTGATGGTGCATCAGAGTTTTGCGAGGGTTGCTGGCTCTGTTCCTGTCTCTGGGGGACAGCAGGGATGGATCCTGCCCCATCTTGTGCTCCTGTGCCCTGATGAGTGAGAGCTGCCTTCAACCGCTACAAAGACACACAGACAACACTCCATATAGGTAATTTAATCTTAAACTCACAGAAAAAGGCCCAAATTTACATGTAATACATCACATTTAAAGGGTAAAAATCATTTTTTTTAGTAACAAAATGAGGCCAATATGATTGATCATCTCACCATCTTGGTTTCAGAGTGCAGACTGTACCCAGATGGGGAGGATGAGCCACTGCTGGCTCCGCCAACTGGAGGTCCTGGAATCCCAGGGATGTTAGGCACTGAGTTTACTGGCCTCGCAAGCTTCACATTATATTAAATACCAAGAGAGAAAGAAATAGAGAGGGAAAGAGACAGGATATGGTAAATAAAACACTTTTAAAATGTATTAGTATTACTTGTATTAGTCTTTACCCAAGTTCTGAAAATGACTTACAGATATAACTGAGGTCATCTGCACAGGACTGGGCAGGAGAGGGACTGTCTGCCCATTCGGGAGGTGCCTCACCAGAGGATAAGCGCTTGTTGGGGAGCTGTGACAAAATAGAGATACTTGTAAATGGCTGCTTGTCCATTCAGTGCCCACTGACAAAACACGGATTAAGAGCCAGGTTGACAAAGTATTCTATTTTGCCAATGGACACTCTCTCTAAGTGCTAATTGTACCTAGTCTCACACGTCCCAATGAAATTGCAGTTAGGGCAACAGAATAGGTGGGCGAGGTATCATTTCCAGAGGGATTTGAGAAATATGGAGCTGTAGAGGACTGTTAGCCTCCACCCACACCTGCCTCACCCATTTAGTAAAATGTTAGAAAGCAGAGAATGACAAAGAATTAAATAAATTAGACCTCAAACATGCTCTTTTTGAAATGTGGCTGACCAGACATCTTCACATGCACCTTCTCAAAAATGCCTTTTTAAGCACGTTTAACACATACCGAGAGATCACACAGGAACACAGGATTAGAAGATAGAAAATGCATTTCTACAGTTATGGATTTGCTGCAGATAACCTTGTGTTTCTTGACTGTGTTTTCTTGCTAAAACAGTTACTTGATTACGGGAGCTACAATGATGAACTCAAAAACACAATTGTGGAAAAAAGAAAAACAAAACAAAGATGAACAAAACAAAGACCAATATTATGCGAGTATACATAACATGTAAGCTCACAATATTTTTTGGTGGGTGTAAGACAAAGGGAACTAAAGCAGCTCCTGTGTCATGCAGGTTTGCAATGGTTCATGGCGGGATTCATTAAATAAACATAGAAACTATAGAAGATTAAGATCTTTCCACCTGGACGGAGCTAAATTTCCTTAGCAAACTAATATCAAACAACTCATCCAACATTGATTGCTAGTGTTAACTGGGCTACTTGCTTTTTTGCTTCTGTTGCAAATACAATACAATAATATCAAGCAAACAACAATAACACTCAGTAGTTTACCCAAGCTGTCTGTTGGAGGGCGGAGCTTGTGTGATGACAGATGTTGGAGATGGCAGAGTTGGGTGTAAAGGGTCATTACTGAGGTGAAGAGGAAGAGAACCTGGACGCACAATGGTTGGAGTGGGAGCCGAGTTTGCCACAGGCCTCGTGAGAATCTCCTGTTGACAAACCAAACAATTTCATTTGTTTTCCATTCAGAAGTGTATTTTGTCTGCATGAGCAGGAAACTTATGATCAACATTCAAATGGCATGAGCCTCAATCAAGTTTAAATAAACCAGCTTGCTGATCGCACAAAAGTACAGTTTGTAGCGTTGTGTTGTACCTTTCCTCTAACCCTCGAGTCTCTGCTGTCATCTGACATGCTGGACGAGGAATCTGGACTTCCGGGAGAGGAAGAATCAACTTGTAAAGGACCCTCATCCTCATCTTTTACTTCAGATGGTGTTTGTAGAGGTGCGGCCTTAGAGCAGGAAGAAGATTCATACAGCCTTTCAGATCTTCCAAAATAATAAAACTGTGACATAATTTTTATATGATAACCCGCAGAAACCAACAGTGTGCGTTCATCATCCTTTTTCTCACCAGGTGTTTTGTCCTCTGTTCGTCTTCGTGTGCTTTACAAAACTCCTGTTCAAAGGAGGTGGCCAACTCATTGAACAGTCCAACCTCCTCACAGTTCTTCAGGAAACGTGTGGGTGTGGGCGTCTGGTCTGCAATAAAAAAAATGCATTGACAACTTTGTTACTCCTCAGTTCAGCTTTATTTAACAAATACTAATGTAAATGGTAATGTCAGTACCTGCAATGATGACAGAGTCTGTTCTGGCAGGACCAAATTTTAATGTCATTTCATGCTTGTGTTTGTGGACTGACAGGTGATCTTCATTTGTGAATCTCTATAAAAAGAAAACACACAGCAGATGAGAAAAATCTACAGTAGTTTAATATATATCAGAGTGTCTATTGTGCTGCTGACAAATGACAAAGAAATTATCAAGAGACCTTCATTATAGATGATGTGACTTGAATAATACCACGTGCTTTCTATGCAGATAGCCAACAGTGAGGTAGGACAGTATAAAATCAGTCTTGATCATCATCTACTCTTTTGACATTTGTCCAGTACCTTAACTGTGAAGCTGGCTGTAAGCTAAATTGCAGCTAGCTCACGTAATAATAAGAAAAAGGCACAGATCAGTTTCTGATTTCTGGGCTGGATGATAAAAGAGGTGTCAAGAGAAAAGAGAGTGTGATGAAGATATGCATATGAATTAATGCACTGAGAAATCATACCTGCCCACAACCAGGGGCAGTGCATACAAAAGGACGATCATCCCCCATCTCAGACAAATGTTCTGCAAAAGAACAAAACACAGTGTATTTTGTTATCAGCTTTATTCATGTATGCATATGGAGATATTAAAACAGCTGATGCTCAAGTTATGAAGACAATATTTTACAAAGGGGACAGCACATACCCAAATCAAAAACACATTTCCCCCCCTACCTGGAGTGCTATTTATCCATCTACATAGTTTTGGAGATATCATCTTTAGAAATGTCTGCATTCTCTTTATTATAATGGAACTACATGGCACTAGATGGAATATTTTTCCAATATGAGACCGCTCGTGGTCTATGGATTATATTGAGTAACAAAGTCAAAATTTCTGGAAAGACATTACTGTTGAGTATTTTTTGGCATTTTGACCACCACTAACCACAAGTGTCATCTAGCTCCATTATTTCCAAGAGAATTCAAACATCTCTATGGTCAATATCTCCAGAAATCGACATCCCTCACAAAACTACCTGAGATGATTAAATGGCACTTCAGGTGAGAGGGGAAATATACCTTTTTGATTTGGCGCTGAACTATCCCTTTAACTTTTACACTGATCTATACTGTAAACCATTAGACCATTGACAACGAAACACCCAGAAACAATTGGTTGACCATAAAATATCCAAATGAATCCATCTATTACTTAGGTGTGTTGTCTTTTGTTTTAACTTGCTAATGTGTCAAATCAGTCTACATGAAATGAATGCCATGCACCTGTTGAGAAGAGAGGACGGAGATATGTTTAGCGCCATTAATTGCATGTGCTCACCTGTCACCAAGAACGTAGAAAAACACGTTAACACAAATCATAATGACAACTGTTTGGGAGGTAAACAGGCCGGAGACTGTCGGCCCGTTTGGAGAATCTGCTTCGGAGTCGGTCGAGGATAATCAGGGACTCCCGTCAAACGATGAGGCAGCAGACCCAAGGCAAGCTACCATGCAACATACCCTACTGTGTCATCAAGTCATTGGCGCTAGCTGGCGATCACCTTCGAGGTCGTTCGGCTACGTAGCTAGCTAGGTGGCTTAGGTTACGGACTGTGGATAGGTTAACCTGAAGTGCCAATTCTTTGGCTAGCTCTGACTTTATGAAAGATGGGCCTTAAGCTAGCACAACCTTAACGCCAATCACACCAAAATATTTCATTTCCGAAACCTGACAGCCGTGCCATTATGAACAGCGTGGAAGCTGACATCATTGAAATCAATTACATCTAACAAACGGTGGGATACGCCTTGCAAAACAAAAATTTTAGTGTAGCTAAAAGTCACAACACAGCTAGCTAAGCTAATGCTAACTGCTAGTCGATGCTTCGTTTAGCTTACCTTGTGAGTTCACATTAATAGGTCCGCCAAGTTAGTAGCTAACATAAACGTTAGCATGCTAATGCTAAAGAAAGCTGTGCTAATAAGCTAGGCTACGATCGCATGAAAACATGAAACGCTTTATTAACATTGAGTGAATATATTTCACCAAAATATCACATTTTCTGTTAGATGATCGGAAACGTGAGTAAACTCACCCGACGTTTAAACAGCCTCTTCACTCCCCCCTCCCTGCTCCGGACAGTGCTGCCGTGCTGCTGCTGCCTGGCCGTTGTTGACACTCTGACACTTCCATTAGCAAAACACCGCGAGAGCTGCAAGTTCGTTTCTAGAAGGGAACCCTTGATTTAGGCAACTCTCGCGAGACTTCTATGAGTTGTCTCTTAATTGTGCATTTTGCACAAACTGATGATGTTTGATAATGTGACAGTGCTGTGGATAAGATCTGGTAGCTTTAGGAACAAAACACTTCAGCTAAGGAAAGCTCATGGTTTAGATTAAAATTATCACGCTCGCGAGACCTTTCGCGGGTCTGGGGTTCCCTTCTACACGTGACCGAGCTGGAACTTCACAGAGTATTACGTAACAGGATTTACGTCGGGGAAAAACGTAAACGTGATGCCGAATCCACTGACATTTGACTGGATCTTTAAATATCCTCCGATTTTTGCGTTAATACGCCACATTTTGTTCATATCCAAATAATAATTATTCCGTTTCACGCAATGTCAGTGAAATCTCCTGAACACACTCAATGAACACTGCAACCCAAACATGCTTACAACTGTTACATAATCTTTAAGGTTATTCCCGGATGGTTACTTGGCAGATGACATGTAAAAACCCTTTAAAATCCTTTCTAGTGCTGTGTTTCAGGATATTGACTCTGTACAATTGTGTAGAATGGAAAAATGCCAAGTTTAAATAGAAGAAAATCAACAGGTCACACATCTGGGTTGACTGATAAACATCCACTGTATGTGAAACTGTAATTGCATTAGAATCATTAACATGATCATGCAAACATATAAGTGTAAGACATGGGTCTTTAAAAATAAATCTTTATTTTAATACATCCGACTCAGCAATAAAATAGTCACTTAATAAACCAGTGTGTACTTGGCTGAAAATTGCAATCCAACATTTGATTGTTAAAATTCTGAGCAGGATTCTGATATAAGACTGAAATTTTATCAACAAGCTAACAATAAACTGTATCATACAAACATGATGGACAAACAAGCATGCACACACACACACCAAGCTCCACTCCAACCAGCCCCAGCCTCACAGCTGCACATGTATTAATCTTTACATTGAGAACTACACTGAACAAGATCTAGTGTTTCAAGGTGTCATCATGTTAGATTTTGACAACTAACTAGCCAGCCTTGTTCATGTGATGTGCTTCAGTTCTTGCACTCTTTGACTGAAATCAAACACTGGTAAGGCACTGGAGGTTTGGTTTGAGATAATAGTTCCATGTAGTCTGAAGGGATTTCTTTCTCTCTTGCACACAAGTTTACACCTTCAAACAAAGACATACATATATACAATGGAGACAACTGAACTAATGGTTACAAGATACAAAGTACTGTAAAATGCAGTCAATTGCCTACAAGTGGAGGACTCCCAACACCCATCTAAGGCAAAATGTTTTATCCCCCTTATCCTGAAAATCCATAATTCTTCACCCAAGTACATTTCCATTTGCAACAACACAGACTATTAAGATGAAATGACAACACAAAAATTAAACACATTTAAGCACAAGTTCAACACCTTTACATTTCTTCTGCAATGATTAACAACTTTAAGATCAAAGGATAGTGCATTTAAATTACACAACTACACGTTCAGGCATGTTCTGTTCATTGTCGAGTGGCCTTATAGATCAATATCCAATTCACTTGTCAATAACCAAGTATCCCTTCTCTGATCAGTCTACACACCAATTTACAAACACCAAAGAAACATTGAATACCATGAAAAGAAAAACATAACATAAAATGAATAGAAAATAAAAGTCTATAGCAAGAAAACAAGTACATTAACGACCCAGATGAAAAATTAATCTGTATATACAAACACATTAAAGGAAAGCTACTACATATAGTAGACATTTACAAAAATCAAGCCCTAAAGTGGTATTATGCCAAAAGGACATTTGTCTGAAGACTTATGAATCCAATCAAAACAGATGATTCAGGCAATAAATGCCACCAAATCAAGTTGAGACATTTGGCAATGGCATCAACCATCACAAACAGCTACTTTCATCAAGAGTAGGCAACACATTTCTATTGTAGTAGAAAATCTAATTTCTGCTCCTGAGGTCCATCAGATCATCCAATATGTTTTGACAATTAACATGCAGATACTAGTCACCAATGAAGATCAGATGACTCCTCAAAGATCTACTCTAAAACCTTTACTGAAACTGAAAATACAGAAAAAGCTAATGCTGTCCAGCTAATGCAAAGAAAGCCTTGGTATATCAAAGCTGCTTCACAGTACATCCCTCTGGGCTCATGTCATATGACACAAAGATGACTACTGCCAAAACATTGAGTGATTATAGTTATGTTCTACATTCCGAGCTACATTCTGAGTACATGTAACTTAGTATTCAGCTGCATAATTTGTAGAAGATTCCACAATCATGAAATGTTCTTCAAAAAATGCCACTCATCATTAAAATTCAACCCCTATGTATTTAACAACTCAACCTACATTTTCTATTATAATTATTCTGCCATGAATTCAACATCTTCCATTTCATAAATAATCATATATCATTGATTTCAATGCAAAACAAATTTGATGAGAAAAAAGCTCAAGATAAATCACATACCAACTTTAACCAGTCAAAAATCAAGCGGGCCTCACTCATTTTTGACAATGCTTGCTATATGTTAGACTAACTTATATTTAAAAGTAACATCCCTTTCTCCTTCTCATGCTCTCAAACAAATACACATATATACACATACATACGCTACAGATATGACAGCCCGTTTATGGAGGCATCTTTTGATAACATCAGTGATATTAATTCATGTTTTATCACACCAAAAGTCTACAACTCTGTCAGCAGACTATATGCATTTTTTATAAAAGGGATATCTACTTCATCCTTGCAAATAATTTCAGATCGGCAACAATATTAAGAGATTATGACTGAAATATATTCATCTGTCTATTTACATATATTAAATATTTACATACTGTATATATTGTTTTTATTTCTGTTTTAGTGGTTCATTTTCCTTGAGTTATTTTGGTGACCTTGGGGGAATGTTCTGTTCTTTTCCACTGCGTCTGGCTCCCCGCTGTGGAGAAAATGGTTTGCCAGTGCCTCTCTGATGCTCCCGAATCTTCTGCCCTGCTCCTCCATATTTAACTTGACCATTTACCCCTCTGAAGGAGCGCAATGGTTGACGAGGAGGGCGGTTGTCTCCGGATTTCTCTGGTTTGTCTGTAGTGTGCCTGGAGTTGGGCCGAGGCTCTTCAACCCTGTTGACCTTGAGTTCTTGCAGGGGTTGGCTGGGTGACGAGGCAGGAGGGGAGGGAGAGGGCGTCTGTGCTGGTGGTGGGTCCTTGGCCAGCCTCTGGCAAACCTCAGCATAGCTGAGTTTTCTTGATCCCTAGTTGGTGAATAATGGGTGAACATTAGAAATCAAGATGTAAAATACATCAAGAAACAAGAAGGAATCCACATGTGTAGTAAACACAAAGGCTATTACTGCTTGAATACCATATGATCCAAAACATTAAAATACTCCCATCATTAACACACAGACCATTAAGATCAAGACAGGGAAGTGGATTATGCTGCAGTGGTAGTTTGAGACGTTTCACTAGATGCTTTTCTACATTTGACACGTTTTTGCCTCTATTCTAGGACACAACTGAAATTGAAACTGCTGTGAATCCCAGCTGACAACAGCTGCCCCCAACCCTCCCAAAACAAAGCCAGCTAAAAAAAAAAAAGCTACGTACATTTTCAGAGCCAGTGGATAAACTTGCAGGGAATGCATATTTGATAATTTGAGGAATTTCACTGGAATATTCTTACACTTTCATAAGTGTAGTTTTATTATTAGTACTTCCATGGCTGAATGCAATTTACTACAATGAACACAGCAGTCTAAGAGGGTATTTGAAAGACTTATGAATCACCAAGGAGCTGCAAGATGCTGTGCTTGAACTAATGTTGCACTCCAGATGAGAAGGCAGGTCTTACCAGCTCTGATGTTGGAGTTGGGGGAGATGAGGATGGTGCTTCTGTAGAAACAGACTGACTGCAGGTAGAGGGGGTATGTTCAGAGGCTGTTGGGGAGGCAGCTGGCATGGATGATGAGATGGTTTCTTTTGGAACAGGAGGTTCAGCTTTATCCTCTTCCTTTACCGGAGGGGAAACACTAAATCGACACAAAAAGTAAAAGATAAGTCGTTTTCCATGTATATGCCCTTTTATTACAACACTGATTCCAAAAAAAGTTGGAAAAATGTGCAAAACATACTGTAAACAAGACAGAATGTGATCCTTTTGGACATACACTCAATTTTAAACAGTTCAAAGACAATATGTTTAATATTTTGTCGCATCAACTGCACTGACTTTGGTAAATATGCTTATTATGAATTAAACGCCAGCAACATGTTTCTAACAAGCTGGGATAGGCAAGAAAAGATAGGGATAGTTGTGGAAAGCTGTACGACATGGGCTCAGGAACACTTTGTAAAACCATCGTCAGTAAACGCTGTTCAAATGATTGAGTTCTGTTTTTATTTACATTTTACATAGTGTCCCAACTTTTTTGGAATCAGGGTTGTAGCTTGAAGTAAACTTTACCTTGAGACTGGTGGTGCCACTGTCTGAGGTGTCACAGGAGCGGGTTTAAGGACCGGGGTCACACAATCAGGTTTGCTTACAGCATCTTCTGAGATGTTTGTGTGTCGGATCTCATTAACATCTTGGCTCACAGGCTGGAATAATTGAGGATAAAAAATGATGAAGTGCATTGATGCAACTGTAACTTAAATGCTGCTTAAAAGAGTGGAAGGTATCAGAGAGGACATATATCCACCTTGTTGGTCACTTTTAGGCCCCGTACAACATCAGAAAGGCGCATCTCTGGTGTAGTTTCTCCTTGTACAGTGACCACAGATCCCGGTAAAGGAGGAAAATTGGATGCTGCCAGGTCAAACTTCGGTGGAGGTGATACCTTGGTCTCCATTAGAGGGACAGGCCTCTGTAATTTTCATGACAGTTAAAGTCAAATATTAGATGAGAAACACTGTAAAGCTTCATACACAAACACTATACTAACAGAGAACTTTTTGATAAGGATACCCTTAGGACCTCTGTGGTCTACACAGGAGCATAGAAATAACTGTTTTGTGGAAACGTAAACGGGGTAAAAGAGCAAGTGTACTGACCGTGGTATGTTCATCTTCTCTTTTTCTCCTCATGCCTCTGTGGCTACCTCTCCTGCAATAAAAAAAACAACAACAGATAATTCACATTAGAAAAAAATATTCACCACACCTAACACACTCCTGAATGTACATTAGCCTGTCACATTTTGGTTGTAAATCTTGATCTCTAAAGTGTTAATAAGCAGGACAATATTCACTTACCTGCCCCGTCCAGCTCCACTTAGATATCCATTGGTTGAAGTGTCTTTAAGGGTGAGGGAGGGCAGAGAGACTGTCGCTGAAGTGGTGCCAGTCAGTGTGCTTGATGTCTGGAGGGGCTGTGGACTCAAGGGACCAGACGGGCCCTCCATCAGGGTACCCGGGACCAAAGAAGAAAGGGGCACATCCCCAAGCCTAGGGTGGCCCTTGCCATGGTTTCTGGACATACACAAAGGACACACATTTCTTATTACTGAATGTCAGCTCTACCACGAATAAGCACATTTTTGATACCTTAGGGTCTGGCAAGTATTACTTAAAAACAGTCAAAGATTTTGACATTACTAAGATAGATTAGATCTGGTTAGGATTAGAAGTTCACAGTTGTTTTTTATGCCCCTAAAAGAAGTCAATTACTAGACAGTTCAGAGGTAACTGACTGTACTTGTTTAGTTTATACATGTCATCAGTGTGTGAAATGCCCAGGAGGTCCCCCCTACCTAGAGGTCCAGTGTTATGCTGAAGTCTTAAAAAAACTCAATATGTAATATACTTTAAGTGCATATTTTTAATAAAGTTCAACCAAGATATCAAAGCAGAAAAAAATCTTTTAGATTGTACAGGGTAATATTAGGTTTTCAAACCTACACAACATTTGGACTGGACATTTGCAGCAGCTGCACCAATAGAAGAAAGGCTTAGCAGAAATAACCAGGGATTTTATGGCAACACCACAGTTTTGTTCTGTAGTCATATTTGTGAATAAATGTTTTGCAATTTGAATAATGAATACAGGACATAGTAAGCTTTTAAAAGACAGTTTGGTGACAATTGCAACTGACATATTTTCAAGGTTTTCCAGAGAAAATTTTGCTGTTGAGGCTTTCAGGAGGTCTCTTCTGTCAATCAAGGGGTATTTCACACCATGCATGTCATGCATCTCTAAAACAAAGAGGCTAACCATTTTCAATAGAAAATAGTCTTTATAAAGAATTTACTTTTGTTTTTTGTTTTTTGGTGGAAAACAATTTGTAGACATGCTTCTTTCAAACATGCACCAAATTCAAACAAAGATATCCAAACCAGTACAACTCAAACATGAGGCAGATCAATTTTCAATGGCGAGAGCATTTGTGATTTAAAGTAATGACAATTACTGGCTGTGAGATGAAGAGGCAAATCATCAACATTTAAATGTGTTTCAAATGTGATGAGCACTGCATGAAAGACTTAGTTAAGACTGGACTGTATTACTATGAATGAGAGATTCATCATCTCTTCGACCTACCGGTTCCTGTTCACGTGCCGATGGGAGTTTCCCTCGTAGTTCCCAGGATTGCTGTAACCATTCATAAATCCACCGTTTGGGAAAGGTGCCTGGGTATCACAAAGGCAGTGAGAAATCAAGTTAAAACAGCAACAGCTATGACCCCCTTGACACAATTTAATTTTGACAGAGCTAAACCTAAATTCTTCTCCACAAAAATAATGTATAAATGTACATTTTTAAGAGACATTCTGAACAAAACATTCAGATTCTCACCAGTGGCGTTTCAAAGTAAGGCATGACTGAAGGGTTCCAGGAGGGAGACACCACAGGGTAAACAGAGTACTGCTGCTGAGGGCTGTACACCTGCTGCATGTAGACCGGGGAGCCGTACGGAGCCTGTGGCTGGGCATGCTGACTGTACACACTTCGGAAGCCGTTCTTACCAAAGAAGGTGTTAAAGGCCTTAATGCGGGCCTGGGGGAGGGAAAGAAATAAGAGAATCAGGTATATTTGCTAGATGTGAAGATGTGACACTTCCACTTTATCTATGATGCAGTGATAGCATTGTAGCTCTGCATCGTCCTTTGGTCCCCTCAGATCTGAATTCCAAGTCATTAGGCCATAAAACACTGCACTGACTAGGGGAAAGAAGGGGGAGGGATAGGGAGTGAGGAGTGGAGAGGGAGAGTAAAGAAGGATGAGGGAGAGTTTAAGGAGAGCACAGAAGCAGAGATGCAACAGACAGAGAACTACAGATGAAAAGTTTCTCCAAGCCAGTCACAGTGCCTCTGGGTCCTTCCAAGCGCGATACTGATCATCACTGGGGTTTGGACAGATCTGTTACATCACAGCTTCATTTGTTTTATCAGGGAGAAAAAAGGGCACACAAGGTGAAATCAAAGTCCATCTGAAAAAGGATGTATTTAGATACATGAAATGAAAAAGGTAAATGTCACATTGTGATAAGAAGGCCAATAAATGTGTCTGGAGATATGGGTATGCAACAGTTCTGACTAACACCTTCTTGCTTATCAAGTCTCTGCACACACAAATCCCAAGGTCACTCCTGAGGCTATGGCTTAGCCAAACAGCAGCGCCTCAAGAGAAGTGACAGCTGACAACACAAGAGGTCTTGTGTAACACAATGCTTGTTGGCGTCCATACTCCTGTCTTAAATTAGAACCAATACGAAGAAGTGATCCAGCTTGAGATAAAAACTTTACTTAGCAGCTAAATAAAGTAAATTACTGGTTATGCATTTCAGTGACACAACTCACCATGACTGGTTTTCCCTGGAACATTTTCACTTCCTCTCTTAAATATCTTAAAGCCTGAGGACAAAAAAAAAAAACACAAATATTCAAAATGCTGCAAAATATGTGTAGTTTCGTTTTAAATCGAAATAATAAAGGCTTTCCTCCCCCTCACTCCCAGAGCACTGGTGTTATGTTCAGTGTTTATGACTGTAAACTTGTCACTTGCACATGCTAAGGTGAAATTGTTGTAATAAGTCGCACAATTTCTGGAAAGCGTCTACCCTTAAAGTACTGCGTTTAACAAAGTGAATTGGCCATTGTAGTCAAGAATTATCAAATCCAAATCTTGCCCAGGCAGTAAGGACATGAAGTCCCCTCTGGTTTAAAGAGACAGTTGACACCAAACTCAAAAATACACATTTTACCATTTACCTTTAGTGTTCTTTATCCATCTACATTATTTTGGTGCAAGTTGCAGACTTTTGGAGATATAGGTCCTTGAGAGGCCTGGATATTGGTATGTAATACCTGCATCGACCAATTTTCAGAACTACTCCAGTCAAACAATACCTGCATTCAATCCTTTTGGTACCCAATTCTAGAAAAAAGACTATATGTATGGTTTTATGAAGAACCTTTGTAAACAGGTATCGAATGAAGTACTCATTGATACTGGTATCACTTTAAGTACTGGCATGATACTAGAGTCATAACTTTTTGAACGATACCCAGCTAGTCGTAGAGATGTCTTACTTCTCTTCAATATAATAGGACTAAATTGCTCTGCTTGTGGTGCTCAAATATAAATTTCACATACCACAGACCTTGTTATGAGCAGTTTCATCTAGAAGAAATAAAGTAGTAGTAGATTCAACTATTGAAAGAAAATAGATCCCACATGAAATTGCTCATAATAAGGATTATCTTGGGTAAACGGGTCATGATTTCTGGAAAGAGACATTGCTGTTGAGTTTTTCAAATATATCTTTAATATATTTTGAGCACCATAAGCCAAGAGAAGGAGACATCTCTATGACCCATATCTCCAAAACTCAAAATTGCAATAGTGAAAAACGAAGAAAAGTAACTACTTTTAAAAAAAGTCTGTTATTAAATAATCTGATGTGTACAGCATTTGTTTGTATAAAATTATTTTTTCTTTTAACTTAAAAATGCCTTTGTTTTCCTTTTCTAATAAAATAAAAGTAGCCTGCCATGACATAAGCATGTGCAAAAAACTGGCATAAATTTTCTTTTGCAATGAATGTTTGAATTATGTATGTAAAATTGCAAAACAAAAGCAATGCAGGCAGTAGAAGTCCTTTTATAAACATAACAAAATAATTAACCATGTAATATGGCAGCAGACAGTATGTTAGACACATTTTATTATTGCAATATTTGTTATATTGTTACATCCCTATGACATACTAATATAAGCATTCAACCAAAAATGTCTGTGTTGTAAATTTAGAGACATACCTGTAGTGCATCCATATCTGACTGAAATGTTATGTACCAGTTGCTGTTGTGTGCAAACTCAGCACTCAACACTTTTGGACAGTTTTCACTCTGAAAAAGAGCCTCCACTTCCTGTGAGAGAAATACAAGACACACATTAAGCATTTCTGCCTCCAGTACTGAACTCATACAATACCTCTCCACACTGCAGGGTCTGTTATTAAAGCTGTCAATGAGCCATGATATACCCATTATAACGCATGAATCCACAGAGTTATAACATCGAAATACAGTGAGGCAGGTCCTGTGTCACTGTCTATAACCAACTTGTGGACTATTTTAACAAGAGCAAACACATGCATGTAGCAGCAACCCATCTGCAGGATTTGCTGTGCATTGTGATGGGTGTGTGTTGTGGAGGACTGGGCTTAGTAGGCAATGTGAAACTTTCTTTACCTCAACTGGTGTAGTCTCAGGCACTTCTCTCAGAATAATGATGCAGCGACTGTGGTTTGGCCGAACCTTCTCTCCACTTTCATCAACTTGCACCATAGGAGAGGCTGTAACAAAGACACAAACTAAATATAAATGTTTTCATCATCTGAAAATAACTTGAATGTCCCAAATACACCAATATAGTGTGCTGTTGGAGAAAATGGCCCTTTCTGGCACACATCTGTCACACTTTATTTGTACTTTTGCTTTTTTATTGACTGCAAACACTGAGTGACAGTGCAAATTCTGGCAAGCTTTCACAATGTCCTTATCAACACAACCAAACCCTGCTGCTCAGGAGAACGATGATAAAAACATGCATGGCAAACAGTTATTGACTGGTAAACTAAAACACACCCTTCAGGACTTTCGCGCGGGCAAAATGGTTAGCACAAGTGGTGAGCATCAAAAGTTTCTCACTTCATACAGACACCTCAGACACAATGGCCAAAAGATACACCGCCCATCGGCAGCAATCTACTGTGGTGGCAACATAATGTTTGGATCTTAGCAATGATGCACTTAATACATGTAATTGTTATTGGTGACTCTGGTGGATCCTGACACATCTCTGTTGTGAACAGTTTACTAGGTGACAACTCAAAACAAAAGCCTCACATATTATGGGCATGGATTTTTCATTTTGAAATGATCTTTTAGTGTTTCAATTACTTATATTCTTAATTAACTTGGTCACTTATTCAACTGGGACGTGGAACTTTCAACAGTTAACAACTGAAGGAGATTCCATGCAAGTTATAAAAATTATTTAAGTTCAAAACATTTAAATAAGGATTCTGTTTATAGACTGAAGTGTCAGTGAATCTGCAAGCATTTCACAAATATAGGGAGAACAGCAACACTGGTACCTCGCAATACATCCAAAATGAGGTCCATGTCTGTGGTAAGGGCTTTGATGTCCTCCATGCAAGCAATGGTCCAGATGGGAACAAAGTGATCACTGTCCATCTGGGATATCAGGTAGAGGTCCTTAGACAGGTTCTCTCTGCAAACATGCAAAACAACATTGGACTAAAAACACCATTCATCATCACATCATCTGTGCTGTCATTTACATCGTCTTTTAGGATAGTGTTCAAGACACTGATATATATGAAAATACTGATAGCCTGAAGTTACAAAGCCCTTAATTTAGACTAATTGTTACTAAATTAATACAGTGATTCTCCCTAAATGAGTGCAGTTCAAAATATAATATACTCCATTGCAAAAACAGTTGGTTCTATGCTGTTGAAACATACAGCATCGTTTAATTTATTCATTAGTGATGCCTTTCTTGTATACATGCAGTCACAACAACAAAAACACATCCAAAAATGGTTTTGTTTTATTTTGTTTTATATCATAAACTAAGCTTGCATAAACAGGAATTAATACTAGAAACAGTTGCAATTTGTGATAAAAATAAAAATAGAAGTTTGTACCACTCACCTAGAAAAGCAGAACTCTAGCTGTTTCTTCAAAGACTCTCTTAGGCTCTCTTCAGACATCAGTTGTTCTTTAGCTACATCACCATCTATGGCTGATTCACATTGCGGATCAAAGACTAAATAGCTCACGTCAGGGTTGTCGTAGCCATTCACAATGCCCTCTGTAGGTGCAGGGGTATAGTCAGCACTGCTGTCAGGATGTTCAGTGTCAAATACTTTCCCCCCTGAAGTAGGAACGTCTATGTTACCTAAGATAGTGGAGGCAAGCAGTAATAGAATGATTGTGAAATAACTGTCATGTTGAGACATCATCTCATGCACTAAACAAGCGTTGTCATGCTTCATCTTTGCTGTGCAACCCACAACCCCAAGTTATAAAGATTTCCTTAAATACCATGTCTATCTATAATTATATTGGTAATGCTTAATTAACTGTAACATGTATAGGCATGTATAGTGTTTGTCTATCCTCATACTTTAGTGCTGTGTGTGTGCAAGAGACACAGGGGTTTAATGATGAATTTACATGAGGCTGAGATAAACCTAAGTTAGAAAACATTCTCTGCATACAGAACAAAATAAGCTCATACCATCGGTCATCTCAGCAGGAGGAGGGTAGGTCAGCAGCCAAGGAGAATCCTGTGTCCCCTCTGGGATGTCATTCTGGTGGGCAGGGATCTCCTGCCACACTTTAGCGTTAGGGTTCAGACCTGCTCCCTTTGTGGTAACCTGCACAATGACAAGAATATATGAGTTACAGAAAACTGTTTGGGATACAAACAGTATATTGTTATACAATATGTATACAACAGTGTGTTAGAGCAGGAAAGCAGTGTTTTGATCCTCTTCTTGTTTTGAAACTGTGAAATTTTACATGACGACATGTAATGTGTGGAGTTGCCTGCCCTGAAACTGATATCAGACATGCATAATATTAGTCATTAGAGGAAAGTGGTATTCAAGGCCATTTTAGTTTCCACAAGTGCAGCCAACACTTGGAGCCTAGACTGGTGGGACTGTGGAGCGAGAACATGCAAGGACGCCGGAAGTAGGGGATTCAAGGAGCCTCTAGCCTTTTAAGAACATAGTGGTTTATGTTGACTGTCATTTTGGTGCTGGTTTATCATTTCAACCAACAGTGAAGTGGCTATTGCGTTTCTTGACACCAGCTGCATTTTGTTATTCTCTCACACCTTCTGGCCACTCCAGTTCTGGAACAAATCAACGCCCAGAATAAGTGTCTGTTGGACATTTTAAATGTAGATAATTGTGTACAAACTTGTGAAGTGTGAAACTACTAAGTGGAGCATCTTCGCCAAAGCACATTCTTCATACACATTTGTCATACATAAGAACCTTGTGAGTCACTGACCATGGGTAGTGTTGAAAATGTTACACCCAGTTTTCTAATGAGACAATTTCTTTAACAACAGTTGCTCAAAACATAAATAAATAAATTTAAAGAAAAAAATCGATAAAACTTAAGGCCAAATTCTATGCAATGTTTTTACCAAATAATATGTATCTCGTATCTCCACTATGTAATAAATTTATATTTTAAAACAAGCCACAGGACGTGGGTAAAAGATCAGCATGCAACAGCAAGACATGAAGCTATTTCTACTCAACATCATACCTCAAATATCTGCATTTATCATAGCCAATCCACTGAATGAGGCAAGTTCATCCGAGATCCTGTAATCCAGCTTTCCGTCTTTACAAGGCCTTCTCAACTCTTCACTCACAAACAAACCATCTGAGCCGGAGTTTCATTGGCTTTCCTATCACTGTTACCCCGCCTCTCAAACAGTCACATGTAACCATACATGGCGCAAATCCACCTCTGAGCTTCAGCGTGACTTGAACAAGGCACTATGACCGGTCATCCATAAAACCTCGCCTGCGCTTCAGTCATTGATGCTAATCCAGTATATGAATGTAAACCTCACA
The DNA here is from genome assembly GCA_027495735.1 of Lutjanus campechanus. NCBI lineage: Eukaryota > Metazoa > Chordata > Actinopteri > Lutjaniformes > Lutjanidae > Lutjanus > Lutjanus campechanus. Next base: position 55,154 of record JAJHUR010000347.1, read on the forward strand.
ACCTTTCAGTCCAGCCTGTCCGCTGTGCAAAACGTTACAACTGATCGATTCTAGAATGTGTAATGAAACAAAGTAGCGAGACTTTGGGGGTCGAACAGAAAGAGCACATGGTGTCGACATGCCCATGCAACTTAAAACAGGCAACGACACTCGTTCAGGATCGATTAAATACGGCTGATTCTGCATACGCGCAGTCTGTGGTTAATTGATTACCAAATCATCCCAGCATAGATCTTTCAAGATTAACGTCTGCGCGGCGTATAGCCATGACCTTTATCACGACACTCTTTGAAAGCTGTTTAGCTACAGTTGTGTAACAGCTAACATTTAACACAAATCACGTGTTGTTGCTACACATGTAACGCAAGGAGATTAAATGATACATTTAGTACAACTTGTAACGGAGCGAAATGTCCCTGTATTAGCCAATTAAACATGTTCTTAAACACGTGTTTATCCTGCAAGGTTATGTTTGTTGATGTTTCGCCATCTCATGTTACCATATTTTGACTAGCGACACCATAAATAGCTACCTGCTTGAGCTAACTAGCTTAAGTTTACTAGCAGACCAGTCAGAACCGGTCTTTCTTTACACTTCTAATTTAAGCTAATTTGTGTGACAGGTTAACAGAAACTCATGAGGAATTGTCCGTGTACAGAATAAAAACGCAGTGGTTCTGAGCATGAACGCTGACTAGCAACTACTTACAGCTAAAGTGTAAAGTTACCAGAACAGAGTGAAGCCGTTCGGTCGTGCTACAGAAAGCACGAGTCAAACGTAGGAAGGACGCAAACAGGTTGTCGCATGTTAGCTAGCGTGCCCAGATCGTGTCTACAAGGGAACCCTTGATTTGCGAAACTCTCGCGAGTTGTTTCTTCATTGTGCACTTTGTATAAATTAATGTCGTTATATAATGTGGCGAGACTGTGGTTAAATTATTGGTAGGGTAAGGTACAAAAACACTTGATTATGGTTATGGAAAGATCATAAATAGTGTTCAAATAATCACTCTCGCGAGATACTTCGCGGGACTGGGGTTCCCTTCTACACACGACCGCGTGCCCCCTTTCCAGGCCCCAAACTCACCATGCTGCTTTGATCCTCGCCTTCTTATGATGTCCTCAGCTCCAAGAGATTTAACTGCTCTGCTGTTTCTTTCCCCTGTAAATGCTTTAAAAACGAACTGCCTCACTTATTTCAGTTAGAATGGACAGTCGTCGAGTTCTGCGCTTAACTACCGTCTCCCCGGTAACGTTGTTTCCAACGGCCGAATGTGATCCAGTCCAAACGGTGCGTCCGCGCAGAGCACAACTTCCAAAGCTGCTAATTTCTAACACAACGACCGTTTCGATGTTTTTCAGTCAAAAGCGTTTCCCATTTGACAAAATATGTTTGCCTGCTCAATTCCTCATCCCGCAGTTCAGCTCCGAGGCAGCGCTCGTACATCCAGCATGTGACAGCTGCGTCCTCTGTCTGCTGCCACCGTCCGTCCCAACAGGCTGCACTCCACCTCTAACTGCCTCCCCGGCAACAGCAAAGCTAACACCGCAGCGCAGCAACCACTGACTGTGACCTCTCCGAGGGGACAGCACAGCAGCAGGACCGGACTCCATGCACTTAGGAGACGTGCCTTGAGTTCGTAATAACGATGCAAGACACGAAGCTAGTTGATGTTGATAGTTGATGTGACTGACTTATGTTTCACCTGCCATAGCAAACAAACTAAGTTAATATTACTGACTGCTCACACCGTTCAGTTTTATTCCCAGGGTGCAGCACAGGACACGACCCCGGGCAAACTTTGCAACTGATATGACTAAAGTTCCGTCTTGCATCAGCAGTGGGCGTCTCAAATCTAGTAGCAAGAACTGTTTGTTTTTACTTATCACTTTCCACTGTGTGTTCACCTTCTATTTAAAGAGTTGGAAGTTATCAAATTACATTGTGAGATGCTTATGAGATTGAAACATGAATCTTGTCACACATATAAAACGTATATCTATGGTCACACCATGGATATTGTGGAGTATTATTGACCTATCATCAGTTATATAATTGACAGAATTAATATTATTGGAAAACAGGGATTTGTTAAAAAGCATAATCATTCAGGGCTGATCAAATACTGTAACTGCAAGTGCAAGCTTACAATAGACCCTGTAAAGATTTTTCACTGATTAAGTCACTTTATTTGATTTAAAACAATTGTAGCATGTCAGAATGTCACTGTTAAAGTATAATATGCGGGATTTGTTTTCTGCTGTTTGTAAACACACCACTCAAAGTTGTCCCCACCTCCCTGACTCAGTAAGTGAGGAGAGAGAAAGAACAGCAGTGTGAGCAAGCTACAGAGTGGAAGAAGAGAGAGAGCGGCATTAAGGAAACCAAAGCAGTGAATCATAAAAAATAAAATGTTATTTTTTGATTATTTCAGGGTGGTAAGTGCATATGTAGCTCAGCCATGCCCTCGGTCAAACAGACCTGCAGCTCTTTATACATCCATGACAGAGTTATCTGGCTGCTACATTTTTACAGAGTCCCGACCTCACACACTGTGTTATTATGTAAAGGATAATGTACAGGGAGCAGGTGATAATTGTGAAATAAACCCTGACAGGTTGATGTAGGATCCCGACGCAAAGGGGTTTATTTCACAATAATGACCTGCTCACTGTACATTACCCTGCTTATGGTTACCTACCAAAAAATACCAATAATTTGACAATCATTTTGTTAAATTTGACACAAATTTAACAAAATTTTATGGATTTAAAAATCATCTTATTGATCCTCTAGAGTCTATGATTGTGTCCATTGCAACTTGTTCTTCATAACAGTCTGCTTAAGACAAAACAAAAACAAACAAAAAAACCCTTAGACCTTACAATGTTGTAACTGACTATTCAGAATCACGGATTTAACAAAGCCATGTAGTAATGATAAGTGATGATTGAGAATGATTGTCAGTGTTTGACAGACATTTTTTTAAGGGCAAATCCTGCATAATATACTTTCAAAGAATGCAACTAAATTTCACCTAAAGATGCATTAAGGCTTGGAAAGGATGTCAGTGTAGACTGAACCTGTAATGAACATAGCCTGGCAGAACTAGGTGTTGGACTGTAACTGTATGTTTGTGCTGGAATTGATTACTGTTCAACTCTGCAGTCACACTATCACTTCTGCCTTATATATCTATGGTAAACCCAGACAGGTGATTTCATTCATGGTTGATCAGACTTCTTCACAGGACTATGTGGACACTTGTAGTCTTGATGGAGTCTGGTGTCATTCCTAGATTAACTCTTCCTACCTTCAACCTCAGCAGTCATAGCAGACAACACACAACAGCCATATTAATAATATATTTGGGCAAACAAAGGTGTTACCAATGATACCAATTAAGGTCCCATTACATGTAGCAGAGCAGAGCCAATATGCACAATAGCAGCACTCTGACTGACCTAAATGGAAATGGCTGCTGTGGAAAAAAAACATTAACCACAACAAGTGAAAACACCTGTGTATGTGTGCAGAGTCTTAAAACTTGAGTTGAAGATGCACTTTATTTACATTTATAAAGATGTTCAAATAGAATGATTAAAAAGGTTTTGGTAGTGGATCACACTGATAAATTACCAACAATAAAAGAAACAGAAGTTCCTTGAATGCACAGTGACCTTTTTAATTATGCAAGTGGACAACCAATTCAAATCATTAAAAATTGACCAAGTACACATGATTGCATTACCATGACAACAGCCTGCTTAGAGTTTACTGGTGGCAAGGTTGGTGCACACAAACAAATCTTCCTCTACTCTTAAGTATTTAACATGACTTCATCAGATTAGTGGAGGGCAGTGCTACAACAGCAGGTGTTAATTTGTTTTTTTCTATTTGCATACAAACATAAAAATCCCTCCCAATCACGAAGAGTTCAAACAGGTGTTGTCATTAAGCCTTGGTGGTTCCAACCATCTGTGATGTTGGCTGGCTCTGTTGTAGCTGCTGGATCTTCATGTTCATTACTTCAATCACAGCTGAAAGACAGAGCACAATTTATGATTTGATTGATTTGAAGATTTATTTGAACATTTAAAAAAAAGAAAAGAAAAGAAAACAACAACAGAAAATGAAAAGTTTGTTCAAAAGGAGTGGGAAGAAGTTGAAACTTATCTAATCCCACCCTTCTCCCTGCACAATGATTTATAAATCTATAATTCTATCCTTCCTTAGAAATACTACTATTAATAACAATAATAACAATAACAACAACACTAATAATAATAATATTAATAATGAACATGATTTATGATAAATATACAACAATATATCATCTACATTTATAGTAAAGACTAAGACAAAGGGACCTAACAATAACAAAACAACATAAAAGAAAAGAACCAACTAATAATGAACATAAATAAGTATAAAAAAAACAATAATTAAAGAAATAAATAATCAATAACAGTATCCTGTGCACACCTGTCACACCCCCACTTCATCCCTGTATCCCGTGAAAACATTTTCTTTATATTTTGTTTTAAACTGTTGCATGTTTGGACATTGCTTGACATTGCTTGATTTTTTATAAAGTGAATAGGTGTGCAATATGTTCTGAACCACTTTCCACCCAAACCTCTTAATTTAGATTTAGAATTACTAGTTATGAGTCAAGTATACAAAGTATAAGGCCAAAACAAATGTACCACTGTTCACATACTCGCATATTTCACATGCAAACCCTAACGCAAAATATCCACAAAAGGTAGAGCATAATTTTTCAAATATTCTTTGCACTTGCCTGGTCATATTCATTATATTAGTAAAAAGACAGGGGGATTGGAAGGACATTTCATTAGAAAGTAAAGAAAAAAGAAATGTATGAAAGAAGTTGCTGGGCTTACCTTGTTTCATGGCATGCTTTTCCTGAAGGGCTGGCTGAATTTTCTCTATCTGCTTTGTGAGGAAGTCTATTTTGCGTTTGAAGAAGGCCTTTGAGTCTTCTACTTTCTACAGAGACAAACAAAATATAAATAAGAATGTTCTATATTATTCTAGTAAATAATTTATGAGCTTTCAAATAAAAATATATTTACCTTTTCAACATAGTATCCTGTGCCCACATCCACTAAAACAGTTTCCACATCATTTAATGATCCAGGGACATACATCTAAGAAAAAAATGTCAAGGACAAGCATGTATATCTGAGAGAGATACATAACTTCATTTACAGCACACCATACAAAACAGCAAATCACAAAATACTGGTTGTTCAACAGTAAAGGAAGGATACAGAGCTGGTAAGTGGCACTAGCAACTCTTTTCCTGTATCAGAGAAGAGGGAGAGGGGAAAAAATTAACAAATTATCAACTTCAGCTGCAGATTCACAGATGTGGTCATTTCAGAAATTGCCAACAATATACCTTGAAGATGAAGCATTTATTTGTTTCATGCTCAAATACCAAGTATTAGATGGCACAAATTTGACCTAAGGCATAATGTTTTGTCAGTTTTAGCTAAATATTTATCCATAAGGCTAAATTTATAAGGACTTCACTCACCTTCACATGGTACTATAATTAAATTCAACTCTATACCAAGTCCCTGAAATTAGCAGTAGAATCTGCAACACTGTTTGTAAACATACAACTGAAAGTTGGTCTCTGCTTCCCAACTCAATAAACAAGAGAGAGGGAGAGAGACGGAGTGTGAATTAGGTGACCAAGTGCTGTTAGTGAATCAAGGTAAAAGCACAAATCAACAGGGGCACATGTCAGCACAATGCCAGATTTTGTGTAAATACAGCCAAAGCAATCTTCAGTCGGCTCTGCCTGCGTGTGTGGAAAACTCTTTCTGCAGCTCTCAGCAGAAGAAAGAGGCAGAGAATGTGATACAACCTTTGGTAGCAAAAGTGTCATGGAGTTCCGACCTCAAAACCTGCACGCTGTATTGGCTGGGGGCTACACACCACTGCCAAAAAGGATGAAGCCCAGAAACTTCGCAAGCACAGCAACATATGAGAAAATAAGGATATACAGGCAGAGGGTAGGGTCTGTGCAAATACAGACATACCACACACTTCTAGTGAGTCATAAGTGATCATTTTGAGGGATTGTGTTCATGAGTCTATAGATTGTTTTGTCAGAAAATGTTGCAGATTATGCCATTATTAGCGAATTATTGATGAAATCCAAATGTAGCAAAGATCTCTATATTATTAGAAAATGATCTTATCAATGAAATGCCTTAACCTCTAACTTTTTATTGACTTAATAGTTAGCTGCACTGATTACTCGATCAACCAATTACCAAATTACTCAGCAACTATTTTCAAGAGAGTCTGGCTGCAGACCCCTCTCACTATTTTGATAAATTATTGCTGTGAGTAATTTTTTAGGGGGAGGGGGATTCTTTTCACAAATTCCAGCTTCTTAATGTGAATATTTTCTGGTTTCTTTACTCATTTATGGCATTTGAGGGCGTCATCTTGGGCTTTGGCAAACAGTAATGGACTTTTTTTTTTTTTTTTTTTTAAAACAACTAATTGATTAATTGAGAAAATAATCGACAGATTAACCGACGATGAACACAATCGTGAGCTGCAGCCCTAAAAATAACGAAAACCATTTCAAGATATTTATGAATGAATAATTCAAATGACCTGCTAAAGGCTTGATGAGACACAAAGTCATAAAATGTTTACTCACCTTTATTGTTTTTGTTCAGGACGTTTAAACTATCTTTTGCTTCAACATACTTGGTCTGGACGACTTTGAGCTGACCTATTGAATTTGTCAAGAACTCAATCTCCTGCAAAACATCAAAATGTACAAAACAACTGAGGTCAGAGTCAATACACAGATCAAACTCACTGCACAGAAACCCCACACCTGTCAGCTGTCTGTATCTACCATAGTATGATCTAAGAATTTAGATCATACTCTGGTTCAACCTAAGAACACCACAATGTGTCCGCGCCAAACATTTCAAAGCACTTTTTCATTAGTGTTAAAATGCGTGAAACGACAGGGGACGAATATTGTTAACATATTACACTCCGGGGGGTGAATGGATATTCAACTAACGTTTCAAACGTTAGCGTGTTAGCATCAGATATGCTAGCTAGCTAGCCACCCCAGCGTCCCGTTTTCAATCGGATTATCGCCCTCACAAAGTCAATATCAAAACTCAAATACTTCAAAACTCAAATACAGAAAACGTTTGACTAGTACCTGATCTAGCTGGGTTTTGAGGCCCTCCAACTGGGGTAGAGAGAGGTCTGTGAGATTCACCGCCATGTTGAAAACGCGATGCCAAATGAGCCTTCTTGGTTGTGTTTCCGGGTAATGGAGATAGGCGCTCATTAATCTGAAACACCGCCCCCCTGTGGACAAGACATGGTATACACCTGCTCCTCTCACGAAGACTGTTGAGTGTCTCCAACTCGCTTTTCATGTTTTAATTAAAATGCGTTGTTGGCAATTTATTGTTCTAAACAATACCAGTATTTTCTCACTTGTCAGTCATATAAAATACACACATGCATAGAGGTCCAATTAAGCTTTGTGCTCACACTTAAGTCATTTTCCATTTGTGTGCACATCATGTATGTAGAAAAATAACTCTTGCTTTTGAAATGCATCATTACCACTAAAAATGAAACAAAAATATACATAAAAAAAAAAGATTCAACATTTTCACTATACCCCCAAACATATGCGTTAAAATTGCATTTTAATTTTTAAAGGACTGTTGTGTAGGATTTATGGGCATCTAGCGGTGCGGTTGTCAAATGCAACCATCTTAATATCTCTTGCCTCACCCTCCCCCCAAGGGTGAAGAACAGGGCTGTTTGGATTTTTATGGTGAAAATTATATTCTTTGAACACTTTGTGTTGGAGAGACTACAGCTGCAGTCAGACTTGCAGTTCATCATGGTGGCCTCCATGGAAGAGGAAGAGGACCCACGTCCACTGTAGATATAAAGGGTTCATAAGGTTACAAATACACAATTATTTTCAGATTTTCAGATGTAGAAGAAGATTGTTTATTTCTCTCTCAACAATGTCCGTGTATCCTGATTTAAGTGTCTGCCTTTCAGCTCTGTGATAAAACAAACTATTTGACAGATCTGAGAGTGAAACTTTAACCCAGGCCAGCTCTGTGAGGAGTCACACTTTGACTTTCATGTAAACACTATTCTATCCAGAATCTCAGCCACACTTTCATTTGGCCTAAAAATACTCTAATAATCTAAATAACACTGAAGAGTAACCAGTTTTATCAAGGAAAGCCTGGAATTCACTTCACCTTTTGCTTTGTACTGAGCCGATATAAATCCACTCCGACAGATCGATTCAGATCTCTCGGACACCTTGGAGCTCACACAAAATTCACATCTTGGCTTCTGGTAGTTTCATGCTCTTTTCACCTTCCTCAGAAGACAGCTCAGTCCACACCTTTTGTTTAGTCTGTTGTTGCCTATAACTCTGTATGTAATAACAGGCAGGACTCACACTGGTTAGACAGAATTTTACAGCTTTGTTGTGAGCTTCCATCTCCACTGTACAGTAAATAAAACTCATCTGAAACAGCCACAGAATTGGACCTCTTTTTTTTTTCTTCCACAATAAATTATTTATTAAAATAAATTATTACAATACATTTCTGCTAATAAACCCCCATAAATCTTATTGTGCCTTTAAACTGCTACATAAACATGATCAAATATGACCCCTTGCTTTTCACATCAATTTTGTGATGCATCATGTACATTCAAGGGAAACTTTTAACATTAAATGATCTTATAATATATATACAGGTACTCCTGATAAGCCTGAATTTGTGCTCTAGGATCCTTGTTTCTGACCTGCTCGTCCAAATTGGCTTAAAGCTTTCTCCAATTACATCCGACACTGCATTCAGTCTCCATGCACTAGTCACATCCAAAACAAGACGAAGCCATACACACAATGAACTCTGGATAAAATGCTTTTAGAGTTAACTCTATACAGGTTGCAAAATGTGACAAAATTCATTAAATGTTAATATCGATCGAGAATTATAGCTATAGCTTTTGATTCAATTTGCTCGTTTGAGCTCCTTTGCTGCTTTTTTTGTCATTTATGATAGCACCTGAAGAGTTTTTGGGTTTTGGTCAGTTGGTTGGACAAAAGAAGCAATCTGAAGACGACACTTACAAAACTGGGAAATTATGATGAGCATTTTCACAATTGTTTGGCATTTAATAAATTAAATGATTAACCAATTAACTGTAAAAACTATTGGTGGATTAATCGATAATGAGAATAATTGTTAGTTGCAGCCCTAGTTCCAAATTATATTAAACATTTTTCTTGTTCCTAGAAGATAATACTTGCTGATTCTTCTTCTCAGGCCTGTTCTCAACTTTTATTAAAAATGTGTCTAATTAGTCATTTTCACGATGCAGACACTGGCTGTATGCGAGAAAACATTTATTTAAAAAATGTTGCTCAATCAACATCTTAAAATCAATTCAAAACACTTAAAAAATTTGCAAAATATTTAAAATCATTCACTCTATAGTAACATTTCTTTAAAAATGAAGCATTGGTTTAAATAAAGGAAATGCAGTACTTTAATCTTGCAAAAACAAGGATTAGACATAAAGTCAAGATCTCCAGCTTGTGTGCTGAAGCAATAACTCTTAGATACTGCGTAGATTGTTGACATTGTGTTTTAAAGGAGCTTTTGCTCATTAGTCAACCTACTGCATGTGGACCGGTAAACCATAGACCACAGGTGCTGCTCCTATGAGGTGTTTCAGGTGTGTGGCCTGACGTGACGGGCCCATATAATCCAGGAGGGGAGCTCCAGACCCTGCAGACAACCAGGACTCCAACAAGGCTTTAGTGAAGCGATCGATATCCCGATCTGTCACATCCCACAGGTTTCCCAAAACAAAGGGGCTGAGGAGGGGAAAAAAACATGGTCAAGACAGAAACCACAGGAAACTGACTAAATTACCTGTTACCTGTTCCTTGTTCTGTTATAATGGTTTCCACAGAAAGGAAGATTGGTGGCAGCTATCTTATTTTATGCAGACGAGTCAAAAATACTGATTTGTACAATATATAACAAATTGTTCAGATAATATCCTCAGATGTAACTCCTGTACAGCAGTTTTAACCTGGCCAAAGCATACCTTCAACAAAAAAAAAAAAAAATCTTCCACATCAAGTTATAAAACAACTCCCCACCCAACCCTACCCCTAACAAACACTATATGTATTAATAGGACAGTATTAACTGATCTTTATTCAGGGAAAGACAGATATCTCACCATCCTGCTATGAGATAGTTAAGGATGATGCCTTGTCCTTCCTGATCCCCACGCACTGCCAGAGCAGCACTACTGCATCCAAAAAGCAGGGAGGCTGCTCTCATCTGTCGTTTCAGGACCGCCTGGCTGTCGAGGAATCGTGCACCTGCACCATGACCCACGAAACTAAAGCACAGTACAGATAAGGACATGGGCAGAGAGGATATAAAGCAAAACAGTTAGCAAATCAAAGATCTTAATATAGAACAAACCCTTTAAAAAACAAAAGTGCAATTGTGTGACTTTGTGTGAGTTTGAACAAGACAATAATCTGTTGGATTGCTGCAGCTAACTAATGATTAATTTCACCAGATTAATGTGACAACTATGTTCTCAATCAAACAATTGTTTTATCTAAAAAATGTCAGAAAATAATAAATGCCCATCACAAATTAGAGTCCTAGATTACATCTTCAAGTCGTTTTAATAGTCATATTAATTTTACTATCTTAGACAGGGTTCATACAGCTTTTTATCATCACATCTAAAATTGTTACTATAAATGAAATTGCAAATTCCTTTGTACCCACAGCAATCAATGTATATTGTAATTATTTTACCAGCTGTTCATATTAATGTATGTTTGCATCTTTTTTTTCTATTTTGTAGACGCATTTTTAAAAAATGAGATATTCAATTTCAAACATATTCATAATGTTGAAATTAATTATCAAAATTGTTGCATCCTTATTGGATATTTGAATAACAATATAATAGTAACTCTTATTTCATTCTCTAACAACATTCTGAAGAACTCACATGTACAGATCCTTGGTTGCAACAGCTTCTTCCAGCTGACCCGAGTCAGGAGCAGCTCCACACACACCCTCCCAATCCAGTTTACTGTAATGAGAATAGTAATGTAGTAAACGGGAAGAAAACAGATCGGTGACAGAGAGACATGACTGTTTAAAAAAGAACCATCTGAGTTTTGATCTCACCTGCTGAACCATTCCTTGAATCGGTCTTGAGAATTTCCTAAATTGGCATCAGGGTCCAGCACATAAAACACCTGCTTTGTATCCACGCCGTGCTTCAGGATGGACTGAGAGTCCGTCTAAAGAGGACAATTTAAGTAACATTATCAATAACCACCAATGGACTTAACTGTCAGGAGATAAATTACATCTGCAGCAGAGGGTATACTGGTGCAGTGATGGAGCTTAATCTCACCTCTTTCTGAATGCTCAGTCCAATTAGTGAGTGCAGAGAAGGCATCCGGCTGACAGAGCGAGATTTTAAGATGGAGATGCTCTCCCACGGCAGCTTTTGAAGGTACTGCAAAGGAAGCAGGACAGAAGGCGATATCTTAACAAGTTAGCATAATCCTAGCACACAGCAGACATATTGTAACAGTGCTTTAGAGGTCTTTTCTCTCACAAAAAGCCACTCCATGCACAATTCAGCCTCAAAGAAATACTCAGTATTTAACAGAAATGATTAAACCAACCTTGTCCAGGATGAGAACCACATGACTCTGGGGCTCTTTTCTGTCAGCGAGCCGGGACACAGCTGTATGGAGAAGCTGATCACATTCCATGTCCCACTGTGGAGAAACTCCCAGAGCAAATCTGTAAAGGTCCTCTTGGGAGAGCACAGGAGAGGCAGACAGAACAGCCTGAAACACAAGTCATAAATGTTAGTTTCCTGCTCCTTTTTCAGCTGGTTTGGAGACAAAGACAGAAAGGAAGGTCAGATGCTGTAGCTGAAAAAGGTCCACTGAGAGAAAAAAAATACCCCCAAACAAACAGCAACAACACACCTTCAACATCTCCTCACTGACTATAACTCCCTTTGCAGACAAGGACTTGCAAAGATGCTGAGCCTGTTTGGAGAGCTCAGGATCCAATGACAGGGGTAGAAGAAAGCTCCGCCAGCATCCCAGCAACCCCTCCATCTCCTTCAACAGTTGCTGAAAGAACAATAGGAGATTTTAAGAACTTTGAACTGACATTTCTTTGTCAAAACCTGACAAAAAAGAGTTTGTGTCCCATCTTCTTCACCTACATGTTTCAGTGGAAGTGTATAACTTTAATCTAAACTAAATGAATAAGAGTCACTTTCTTCACCACTTACCTCAACTCGAGAGTCGAGCGCCCTGCGGCCCTCCCACCACTTGGCTTTCTCAGACACACAGCTCACAACCTTCTGTTCCACTTGAATACTATCTATCTCCTGCACCAGCCAGCTAATGGGGTGCTGAAACACAGAAAGAAAAAGAGTATAAGCATGGCAAGATTTTAAAGTGACAAATGTTTCCATATTGCAAAAGCCATAAACATTTACACTATAACTAATGGGTGCTTCAATCAGGATTTCTGGGGATAATCATGATCATTGGAAGCAGTATTTGATGATACTAATCACTGGGTCTATGTGAAGCCTTCTGTTTATCATGTAACAATATTTATTTATTTAACTATTGTTAACAACATTGCATATTAAGAGTAAAAAACAAGTTGAGCTTTTTCACTGAGGGACTTGGGGACCTCTTGTACAAGAATATGGCTGAGTTTGCTGATAACAATTTGAAAAGATTTTTTGCACTGAATTTTTCAAATCTGCCTTGACAGAAATAAATGGAATATTGTTATGATTTTAGCATCTATTTATTAAAAATGCTGTGGTGAAACAATTTATTTAGAAGTAGGAGTACATATTTCAGCAAAGGAAGATCAAAAAAAACAAACAACAAAAAAACAACAATAACATAAAACAAAGTTTGCAAGTGCACTGGAATGCACTGTGATGTCTGTGTCAGTGATCATGTGCTGCGCGATGTAGGTTTGAGAGTTACAAGGTGCAACTGAATGCACCATGAAGTCCTGTACAGGTGCTTGTCAAACAAGTTGTTTTTTGTTTTGTTTTTTAATTACATGACTATTTTGGTGCAAACATTTACATGCGAGTGACAGGCAGCCTTCCATAAGTTACTTGCCAAATGAAAAATCTACCTGCATTTGTGTTTTTTTTTTTCAAACATATTTTTATTAAACTTTTTTGCAAAGCATGTGTGGAAAGGGACAATATAAAGTATAGCACTAGTAATAGTGCAAAAATACAGGCATTTAAACCTGACAGAGATACATAAAATGAAATAGGTAAATGAGTTACAAATAAATAAATAAATAAATAAATATTAATAATAACAATAATAAATAAAATAAATAAATAGCGAAGGACAAGAGTTCAGGAAGTCTGATCCTTTTCCCAGGCCAGATCTATAAGCCCTGACCTCATCCTACGAGGTTCAGTGGCGCTCAGGTAGTAAGAAATGGATCCCAGGTCTGGTAAAATAAAAAGGGTTTATCCTTCAATGCTGCAGAGTAAGCTTCAAATGGAATAACACTAGTCACAGTTTGTTTCCACTAATTGAGAGTAGGAGCTTTATCAGTGATCCATTAGGCCAGGATACATTTCCAGGCACAGTGCAGCAGAATGTGCAAAAGGTCCCTGTTGCAAAAATCGGCAGGTAATTCATCATCTAGTCCCAACAAGCAAGTCCTTGCACTCAGATGTAGATGACGCTTGAAAATTACATTAAACTGTTGAAATTATAATCCAGAACTGTTGGACAAGAAGACAGCTCCACAAACAATGAATAAATGATCCGACAGCAGATTGACATTTAGTACAAAGTTCTGGCAGAGCTGGATTCATCCTGTGTCTGGCTTCAGGAGTGATATACAGCCTATGCAAAAACTTGAATTGCCTCTCCCAGGCAGAGTTAGACACCAGGACCTTGGAGGGCTGACTGTACAGGGCATCCTAGTCCTCAGGCTCTATTGTACCCAAGTCAGATTCCCATCTGCCTTTCATTCATTTAGCAGAGTTATCTACATTGAGATTACAGAGACTCTTATAAAACTTCTTAGTGAAAGATTTAAGTTGCATATTATTTACCAATAGGGATTCTATAGGAGAAATAGCCAATCCTCCAGTGAAATCTTTCAAATTACACCGAATAAAGCTTTGAACTTGTAGGAATTTAACTTATTGGTGACCCCATATTTGCTTTTTACTTGTTGGAATGTGAGTATTGAGCCACCCTGAATTTGTGTTAATTTCAGACGCTGCCGCTTCGTCATTTGATCAGCCTTCATAGAAAACATATTGGCATTATAATGATCAGTCAGAGCACCCTTACAATAATTGTCTGGATTCAGATTGTGTCCACAAATCTATATAATTTACAGTCCTCACCTGATGTTCAGAGGTGGGGATGTGAACAGTGACCGGAGCAGATCCTTTCTCAAGACGTGACAGTATGATGCTGTCACCTATCTCACCAGGTTTTACTCCAAGCACAGACATCACACACACTGTTACCCCTGTACAGGACAGAAAGTCATGAAAGCATCAAGTAATAAGAATTAAATCAGGTTATGGAAGCTAAAAAGTGTACAATCACTGAATTATGTCTCATTAAGCATAGTTACTAGAGAAAAGGGACTAGAGGTTTGGCAAACTAACAATCAACATTTTTTTTGTTTCAAAAACTTTGCCATTACCCTCATTATGAATCACTGACATGTTCAGCCACATACAAATGGAATCAGATATGAAAACAAAAAATTGGAAAACAAAAATATGACTGAGATCAAGACAGTCTTGACTATTTTACCTGGGGGAAGGTGCTGAATTTGCTGGATAAACTCTTGACAGTGACTCTTGGGGAAAGAAGCAGAGTCAGCAGTTGGGAAGGAGAAGATGTTCTCTAACTGCAACAACATCTGTTCAGTGGAGTTCTTGGACTCGCTTGGCTCATCTAGACTCAGAGCATCCATCTTGTCTGTGAGCTCACTGGACGCTTTTCTCAGCTTTCTGTTCAAAGCAACACATCAAAACAACAGTTTAACAATGTATGAACACTACATAAAATCTTCAAAAAAACATTTAGCTTGAGCCATCAGGTATGGAAAGGTGCCAAAAATACTGTACGTTTTAGTTTAGTTTGAGATATCATGTTGGTAAGAGGGAAATCATGACTTGACACTAGAGATACAAGACATATGCTTACTTGAGACAACTGGTTAAATGCCTGAGTGTGCGATGTCGACTTGTGGTGCCCAAGGACTGGGCATGCAGCATTGCTGTAGTTATGGGGTCCTGCTGTCCCACGGTCAAAGCCAGAAGACCACAGAGGGTGGCGTAGATGGTGGGAGATGGGAAGTGATGAAGAGCAATCCAGGCTGAGCGAAGCAATGACTGAACATCCTCCAGAGAAAGATTGTCTGGAGGGGAAAAGGGAAATTACAATGCAACCAGTTCATGTATAATAGCTCTAGTTATACACTATAAAAGATACATAATAAATTCCTGCTTTAAAAAAAACCGATTTGAGTGGCATGTTTCCCTCTTTGCACACACAAACATTAGATAATTTCCTCACATAATATTTCAGAGGGTAACACCATTTTTACTGTAGACATAATATTATCAGATAGTGAGTTACACTCCTACTGAAGGACACATTATACAGTGTAATTTCAGACTGCAGCAGTGGTAAGCCTTACCAGGTCTGGTGTCTGAATGAGACAGGTGGGTTTGTGGACCCTCCCTCAGATGACTGCTCCTCAGTTCAGACAAGTCATCTCTCTCCAAATCACAACACATATCCCTCCGCAACACCTCAAAATCTATGTCTGGAGAGAGTCAAAAAAGAGGTCAGAGCTCCAGCATTTTGTTATAGTGAGCAAACCCAAACTATGGAAGTGTAGTTTCACATCATTGACAATAAGCTGGGGAGAATTTTGCAATTACAGGAGCACCATCACTAAATTATGTTTCAATATGTAATATGGTGTGATTGATGGTACAAAATAATCTTAAAATACTTACATACGACATATATGTTGTGCAAATGCCAGCTAAGTATAAGGCTATTTTCTAATAAAGGTTAAGTTTCATTGTGTGCACAAAATACACACCAATAACTTTGCTTGAAGCAGGATTGTCTTCAGCCTCAGTGTCTGATGTCCGAAGCTGCTCAATGCTGATGTCCAGAACTTCAGTGGTTTCCTCCTTAATGGTCCTCATTTTGTCTGGCTCCTCCATTGAATCTGCCCCTGTCCTGGACAGCTCTCTTCTAGTTCGTCCTCTTCTTGTTGAGGCAACCTGACAGACCAAATCATCATCCTCAGAAGAGGTGGCCTGAGCCGCTGCGGTGCTCTTCTTACCCTTGGTCTGCCTCTTGGGTGGGGCTTTCTCTGCAGGTGGATCTGGGGCTGTTTTGCTGTTTTGGGCAGCTCTTCTTGTGGTGGTTCGCTTTTTAGTGACATCTATTTTTTTTTTGGGCTCTGTCTGGGTATTGGCTTCTGTGTCACTCTCATCGCTGAACTCCACCTGTATTGACATATGAACAGGAAGATATTTCACATAAAAACACGAAAGCAGTACTTGATGATAATGGAGCCAATAATGTATTTGTTAAGACAGCCTGATGTTATCAAACTTAAACAAACTGTTTAGCTTTATGTGTTAACATTCCATTAAACTGTCATATGTCAAATGTTATAAGGCCAGTTTGAGGACAAAGTACAGTACCAAGGATTTTGATGACCACTTTTTTTTT
>JAJHUR010000348.1:7269-25517 GCA_027495735.1 Lutjanus campechanus
TATATATATATATATATATATATATATATATATATATATATATATATATCACATATATATATATGCCACTACCGGATCAACTACCCATTTGTGCATGTGCGGCGGCATGCGCAACGGTAAGTCTACTTGGACAAACTGCCCGAATTGCGTTGCCAGAGACGTCAGGGACTTTGAGTCATTCTGCGCTGCAGATGCGTTAATTGCGTTAAATTTTTTAATCAGATTAATCATGATGATTGATTAATCCGCGTTAACGCGTTAATTTTGACAGCCCTAATTAAAATGCAATAAGAGGATAATGCATCAGAAAGTATGATGTGACTGATGTTCTTTCACTATCCAGTAATAAGATGCTAATTTATCATTTCTGTTTGTATATTTTTCTTATATGAACCCATAGCAACCATTGACTTGCCCATAGCAACAGTAGTCCTCCGCCAGCACAATGCATTTCACACATTCACACATTTTAATGACCCTTGATTTGGCAAGCTCTGTGATCCTAATAAAGACTGCAACATCAATTATTTTCATTGTAGTTTCATCTGTATTTATCATTTTCTGGATTAATCGATTGGTTGTTTGGTGCATACAATGTCAGAAAATGCGGATAAATGTTGATCAGTGTTTCCCAAAGCCCAAGGTGATGTCCTCATATATCTTGTTTTGTCCGTAAGCCAAAGATAGTTTACTGTCATAGAGTACTCAAGAAACAAGAGAATGTTCATATTCAGAAGCTGAAAACAGAAAATGTGAACATTTTATCTTCCAGAAAAAATGCTCAAAACAATTATCAGAACAGTTGCTGATTAATTAAATATTTGACAACTAATCAATTAATCAACTAGTCCTTGCAGTTCTAGTCCTAATTATGCCTTTATTTAGTGGTTTATTAGTATCAGTTGTTCTGAGAAGATCAACCAGTCAAGCTTAGTCTCTAGTATATATACCGTATGTTAAAAGCACATAGACAGAGTTATATTGGCTGCTCGTGTGTTGATGCTTGATGAAGGTTATGAGTTGTTGGTATGTTTGTACTGAAGCTGTATGTGAGACCTTCTGTTCATCTGCATGTTCCCCTGTGTGTGTGGTTGTGTGTGCAGATGACTGCCCAGGAGGTGCGTTTGTGTGGTCTCCTGCTGCAGGAGCACTTTGGAGAAGTGGTGGCCAAAGTGGGAACACACCTGCTCAGAAGTGGAGCACAGAATTTAAGAACCATCATTCATGAGACGGGCATCTCACTGGACCTGGTATCACTCCTACACTCACTGTCTCAACTTCACACCATGGATATTTTATTAATCATCACATATTTAGTGGTATATACAACATTTTCAAGCAGCATTTAGCATTCCAGCCTTTGTGGTTACACTGGAGGACAGTCAAGCCATCGTAGGTGTAATATGCATTTACATCCACACACAGACGTTATCCCACACTTGCAGTAGTAGTGCAGTGGAGAATACAAACACAACAGTCAGTTTTTACATAAATAGTACAAAGCATGAAATAGCACAATACATGCTTATACATTACATAATATACACAATCCATTTTCTGTTTTTTGTTGTGCTTGTAAAGGAAGTAATGATGGTAAAGCAGCTAAGGTTGTCAAAATTATGATACTTTGATGCTTTCTCAATACCACATGTATAAAACGAAACAATATCCGTTAATTATAGCATAAAAAGTACTGAAGCTATTAAAAAACAGATATAAGCTTATTCAAGACCTCAGTTCGATAGCAAAACCAGCCAGTGTCCAGTGTTTTCTGTACCAGCACTGTGTGCAGGCTGTTCATGTTAAAAAAAGAAGGAAAAATTATCCTATCCTATCCTATTTTATGTGCCTCCCTTTTTCTTTTTGTTGTGGTATCAAGAGGTATCGAGTATCGTTTTTTCATACTAGTACTGTTATTAAAGTTTAAAATTGTGGTATTGTGGTGACTCTAAAAGCAGTTCTTAACTCCCCCTCTCTGTAGGTTAAGAAGTCTCTGTGCGTGCTTGTGCAGCATGGGGTCTGTATGTTTAACTCAGGCCGCAGAGGAGTTGGGAGCCCCGCAGAGTATCAGACCAGCTGTGATCAGATTCTGAGAATCCTGCGATACCCACGCTACATCTACACCGCCAAAACCCTGTATGGCGACACCGGAGAGCTCATCATAGAGGAGTTACTGCAGAGAGGCAATATGACCATGAGCAGCACGGTTAAGACAGTTGCTGACCGCCTCACACAGAACATGGAGGGTCAGTAACACCACATAGCACCTGTCAATCAAGCTCCAAAATCTGAACTACAACAGAAGTTTCCTCTTTGTCTCTCCTGTTCTAGAGGGCCGCAGCATGGATTACAGCGAAGTGTCTTCTGCCTTCTCCAAACTTGTGGAGACACATTTTCTTCAGCGCTGCCCTCCACCAGCTGGACCAACAACTACTCCAGCTACACCTGCAAACCCTGCTACCCCCGGTACTCCTGCTGCCCCTGTCAACACCGCTCCGCCCACACCAGAGAGCTTCCCTGACTGTTACAAGGTGCCCCACATGACACTCATAGGGCGAGGCAAGCGCCAACTCTCCAGCGAGGATGGAGAGGAACAGAGGAGTGCAAAGAAGGCTAAAATGGATTTAGAGGTGGGCGTTTAGAACACATTAGTTATACTTTTCACACATTTGCTGCAGCTTTAAAGCTAAAATCCCCTTTTAATTTCCCTGATCTTTACATTTAATGTATTGCTTATCTTTTGTGTGACGTCCATCTCTCTGTCACTGCTGCTCAGGTACATGGTGATGAGGGGATTTATTGGCAGGTGAATTTTGAGAGGTTTCATCTCCACTTCAGAGACCAGGCCATCATCAGTGCTGTAGCCAATAAACTGGACCAGGTCAGGTTCACACATGGATGATTAAAATATGTTATTTAAGGGATAATCATTTGAGGAAATATTTTTTTGGCTTTCTTTCAGAGTGTTGAAAATTGAATCACATTTTCATCATCCTCACATTGATTAAATTCAAGAACCGGACCTTTAGGTGTGCTGGTAGGCAGATTTTGTGACCTGTAGTGTCGGCAAGGGGTGGGGGAATATATTTTTAAATGCATCATGATACCGAGGTGGACAATTCTGCATTGATTAACAGATTTTAAAAATCGATTTTCTAAATGTTAGTTAAAGCTACTACAAGGAGTTTTAAACTAGTTATGAAACAGTTATTTCTTACTGATGCCTCTATATGACCTACTTAAGTTAACAAGACCCTCCATGAGAAGATTTGCTGTTTCTATATAGTTATTATTAATGGCTGCCACTGGGTCAGATTGTCCCTGAAATCTGATGAAATGAGTCTGTGTTCATGTTCATGTTTATGTTCATTGGCAAAGTTACAGTGAATAGCACATTTGCCAGTAAAAAAGAAGCAGGAGGAGATTTTTATTTACATTATTTTATTCTATATGTTATATTTTGTGGTTATTGTAGTGGATGTGCTGCTTTTGTTCAAAGGGTCCTCCAAAATGAAGAAGATATTAAATTTTCTTGTAGTAACTTTAATAACTTGATGGAATGAAAAAGGCAGAACTCATCTGTAAGGGCAGTGCAGAACCTGGACAGTTTACAGTACAAACATGGGAGAGTTATCTTGTAATTCATCTTCACAGAAGGCAGTGCTTTCAAGCCTCTTTTGATTTAGTGTCTAAATAATTACCTTTGTGAGACAAATGTTGACTTGAGAATACTTTCTATACCGTCACCCAGAGACTAAAGTAATCAGAACAGCGATCAACAACTAGACTGGCTGACCAGCACACACACTGCAGCGTTAAACAACTTAAAACAAGTCTGTGGCAAAGAAAATAACTCTGCTCAGTCTTGCTCAGTTTTGTTATTCTTATACAGGCAGGACTTTAAGATGCTTTAAAGTTAATTAATTAATTAATTAATTAATTAATGTAGTTAACTTTTAAAATACAAAAGCTATGGACCATCTTAATTCATCTTAATTGGCAGGCATGTTTCATATTGTATTTTGGGGGAATAATGACAGCATAAATGGTTTGGCACACAGTCTACTGGAGCAAGAGACTGAAAATTCTGCCCCATTTTCTATTCATTTAGAATCGATTTTGAATTGAACCAGACACCAAAGAATCAGAATGGCATGAGACAGACCTCACGTGTAGACGGAGCCAGATTAGCTGTTTCCCCATGTTTCCAGTCTTTATGCTAAGCTAAGCTAACCAGCTGCTGGCTGTAGTTTTTACCTTATAGATATGGGAGTGGTATCAATCATCTCATTCAACTTTCTGCAAGAAAGCGAATAAGTGTTTCATTTTTATGGTGGTTTTCTGATAAAATTTAGAACTTTTCATTTTAATCTTTCAGACCAGCAGTGAGATCGTGAGGACGATGCTGAGGATGAGTGAGGTGACGACCTCGCCCACAGCCACCTGCACAAAGCCCCTCTCAGCTAACGAGATCTTCAGGTCTCTCCCAAGTTACAACATCCCCAGACCCATCTTAGACCAGTACCTCACGCTACTAGTTGATGACCCGGTACGACCTCTGCAAGTCACATTTTCCAATCCCAATTTTTATCTACAAGATATTTTTTTTAGATCTGCGTTTCCCTTTCTTTTTCTAGATGGAGTTTGTGGGAAAAGCTGGTGAAAGTGGAGGAGGGATGTACGTTGTCAGTATCCTTTTTCATGTAGAGGGTACTTGTCAAGAAACAACACACTGTTTTGTATAATTATATAATTCATGAAGCACAAAGAGCAGATGCTTTTCTTAACTCACCTCTTAGATCTGCACAGAGCGCTAGCCAATTTGGCTCGGGCCACACTTGAGTCTGTAGTTCAGGAGAGGTAAGTGAGTTTATTTTTAAATTGTGCATACATGTGATTTTCTTATCCTCAGGAAGTCATTATAAAGGTAATCATGTTTACTAATAAAAGGCCTTGAAAACATATTACACAGACTTAAATATTCATTTATTCAGTGGTGTAATGGTTGTTTAAAATGGTCTAAAATTAACTCCAACAGTAAGAGTTGAATTTGAATGCTCTAATGTCAAGTTATTCTTTTAGGTTTTTGCTAATTAAGTGTTCTTTAACTCAAACAGTTATTTTCATTTTGCCTTTCTTATAATTTTGAACTGACAGTATAAGTATTTGTGCAGAAGAATACACGTATATTTTCACATTTGATGTTTACAGGGTTCTTACGGGTGCTGGAAATCCTTACTTAAACAATTGAATTTTAATGTAATGTTTTCAAAGTTTGAAAACTGCTTGGATTTTGGATAAATTGCTTAAAACTGCTTAAAATTTCAAGTGCCTTATTTTCATTATAAATCACTACCTGATCCAATCCTGCATTGGATATTGGCTCAGTCAGGTTGTATAAGATGTCAAGAAAATGCTTGAAAATTGCTCGAATATGAGTTTTGAAAAGGTGTAGGAACCCTGTGTTTAATTTCAGTGCACAACTGGCCTTAGATATTGTTGAACAGCAGCATTAAAATGCCTTAAAAATCTTACATTTAACTTGCTAATACATGTAGACACCCTGTCTTAATCTGTCATCAGATTTGGATCCCGATCAGCGCGCATCTTCCGCCTGTTGCTAAGGAAACGTCACCTGGAGCAGAAGCAGGTGGAGGATTTTGCCATGATTCCAGCCAAAGAGGCCAAAGACATGCTCTACACGTTGCTCTCACAGAACCTGGTCCAGCTGCAGGTACGTGCTCAACACGTTAAGATGCTCTCACAGTTCCTCTCTTTATATTTATGTGTTCTTACTGAGCTATTACTCTACTCTGAACTTTTGAACTCTCATCTGATTGATTGAAGAGCTTCCAAAACAGTTCTCCGTCTTAGCTGTTGCCAGAAATGATTTGTAACTTGGACAGAAACAAGAGGGCATGCTTGATAACTGTGATTGATTTACATATTCCCAAAGCAAGATTCAAGTCTCTTCAGGCCAATTTTCTTAGTGTTTTAACATGAGTGATGGAAAGTAGGAGCAATCCAAAAAAATCTGATCCAAAAACCTACTTTGAAAATTATTTGGCACACTTTTGGAAGATGCACTGAGTAACTGAGATAATTTTAAAACTAGACCCACAAAGCATCATAGCCTAATCTTTTGTTCTGGGAGGAATAATGGAATAAAAGTGACCATTGGGTAATTTCACTGACACTTAAATTATTTGAGGCTTCAAATTTGATGTAGCAGCCCTGGTTCTTATACTTTAATCTACCTACTCGTTCCCTCTGAACAGCCATGATATTTTTCATTCTTCAGGAAATCCCAAAGACTCCTGATTATGCTCCCTCTCGTACCTTTTATCTTTACACCGTCAACCAACTCCCAACTGCCAGAATGCTGCTTCAGGACTGCTACAAGGTAAAGCAATGAGCACACTGTCACCTTCAGAGTAGACGCACTTTTTCAAAAACATTTTATAGACTCAATAATCGATTAATTATGAAAATAATTAGCAGATAACACAATGATGAAAATAATCATTATTTGCAGCCCTATTTCAGACAGAAGAGGACTACAAATGGCATGTATTTTTTGTCTTTCCCTCAGTAATGTCTCATCTCTGGACATTTTTCTCTGTGCAGACAGTAGCCAACCTTATAGAGCGACGCCTGTTTGAGACCAAAGAGAGCAAGTGAGTTCATCCTAACTGTATGTTCCCATGTTTTCTGTCTCTGTCCTTGCAAACCAGATCAGACTCACGTGATCAACTGTAAAAGTTGTCTGACTCCAATGTTTTGATCCCAATTTTGTTGACTCGTCATTTCCATCAGTAACCTTTTTTCACTGACAAAAACAGTGACAAGATCTATTGACTCTTTTGCCAACAAATAAAAAAATAGACAAAAAATGTTGCAAACAAGTCATCCTGAAATTCCTGAAATTCATGCAAAGGTCACCACACTCAAATACTTTTGTCTGTCAAGCTGATGTTTTTATCAGCTAACCCGAGCTGTGTGTTTGGCCAAACTTGAAAAACAATACAAACTAAAAGACATCACTGCTGTTCTGTAATGATGTGAGAAGTGAGCAACACAGTTGGAGAGCTTGGATCATACTTTAAAAGATTGAGTGACCTGCTAAAGATAATGAGTGCAAAGTTTCACTGACCAAAAATTAAAACAGATACAGTATGTGACAAAAAGAATGTTTCTGATGAAATGTAGTATACACAGTGTTTGACATATGATGGGAGAAAGGTGCAGAAATAGGAAACCAAGTATACTCAATATTAATAACGGATTAACACATTTTCTCCAGGAGTATGAGTTTGGAATAAATAATGTATTGCACTTTAACTAAACTCATTTTTAGGTTTCAGTCGACTAAATCTGCCGTAGATGTAGCTGACTGAAATCTTAGGATGGTTAGTCAACTAAAACTAAATGTCAATTTGGTCCGTAGACTATAATTAAAACTAAATCAAAATCAACACTATCTGACTCGCACACTGTCATTGATTGAGATTTTTTTTTTCTGCTTGACTGACAGGCGTCTGCTGGAGAAATCCCAGCGAATCGAGGCCATCCTGGCATCTCTGCAGGCCAGCGGGGCCGAGCCTGAGCAGCTGACAGAGGTCGAGGAAATGATCACTGCTCCTGAAAAGCAACAGTTGGAGGCCCTACGGCTTCATATCAACAAGTAAGAAGCACAAAACAACTTCAGTTCCTAGATATTTGAAAGTGTATGCTTTCCCAATATTTTGTTTGTGGTGTTAAAACCAAGCTTGTATTTCCAACGCTGAGCAGACAAAGGTAAAAAACGTAGGACAAAGTTGACTAATCGACTAATTTACCTGTTTATTCTGATCATGTCACAAAATTCCACTGCACACCATTTGATATAAATTACATGTTGTCCTTTTTCCCCAAAAAAAACATGGGATGACATGGCCAGAATTAACAAGTGAAATTGAGATTAGTCAACTTTGTCCTGAAGATATTTGTGTTACCTTTTTACCTTAAGGTATTCAATGTTGGAAAACTACAGTTCCCTTTTCCACAGGTTTCTTTGTTCTGCTGGTGTTTCTGGTCTCACTGTTGTTCTTCTCCCCTCCAGGTTAGATTCAGCAGAGAACCAGGTGGATGAAACCATTTTTCTACTAGAATCCTATGTCAACTCCACCGCCATAAGTTGAGAGTTGAGATTCACGAGCACTGAGTCTAACACACAGTACTTCTGCTGTTACTTATGCATGAATGCTGTCAAGTAGCTTTGTTTTATAGTTTAAATGATGGAATGTTTCACTTTGAAATGGAATAACATCTAAATCGTTTATTTCTTGTTTTTATTGCATCAGTGTATTATGCATCAGAAAATGAATAAACTGAGCACAAGAATACTTCTTTTCAACAGTTTTAATTTCATTAAAGAACAAACACAAATCAGTAAGACAAACATAAAACAAAGTGATTGTTTGAAATGTAAAACCTTGAAGATGTCTGTATATTAAATAGAAGAATTGTGGTTTAATACACTTTGGTTTTTCCTTAAAATTAAAAAAGATTATTTACATTAAGTGCTCCCGACCCTGGAAATAGTGGGTAGTGCATTTCTGTTGGACCTTCAAATGCTCTCTTTGGTCCTGGAGGTCCCTGTTGCGTCTGTGTGTCGAGTCCAGTCCCGGGACTGTCTCTCTGTGCCTGGTACAAGGTGGACTCGCGTGGTAGTCGTCATTGCAAATGACTGTTGTCATGTCTGCAAAAGTTGGGTTCAGTCCTCATGGTTCTCATCCTCTCCTCTCTGTTTGCGTGTGAAGAATCCCAGCTGAGACAAGTGAGATAGAGATTAAAGGGATAGTTCGGATTATTTGACTGATTTTGCCCATGGAGTTGGTTGGTTTGGAGAAAGTGATACTTCGCTTATATAATGGTGGTTTCCTGCCAGAAAAGGCTGTCTAGTGGCAAGTAGAAGTGGTGAAAATATTTTAATTATAGCATACTCTTAAACTGATATTGATTTACCTTTAAGTAGGTAATATACTGACAATCCCTTTTAATATTCTGTCCAAAATATACAAATATTCATTTTCCTGCAGAAATTTGAAGGTAAATGTAACATGAAAATACCTTCCATAGTATGAAAATGATAAGCGCCAGTAGCAGCAGGCCTCCAATAATGCTGCCAATAAGAATCCACAGTGAGATGGGAATAGCTCTGCCCTTTAGCACCTCCAGCACAGTCTGCAGAAAAACAGATGAAGGGTGAGATTAGAGAAAGAAAATGCCATTTTCATTCTGCTGCTCAAAATCCCACTTTAGTCTTCTTACCTCCCTCCAGACTGTGCCCTCTGTGCCAAGTGTGACAAGGTTCGTCTCTGGAGCTGCGAGGCGATAGGCGCCTATTATCTTCACTGACTTATATTTGGCCTAGAAAAAGAGACACAGAGGTGATGACCAATGTTTGTGTCATAAAACAGAAAAGATGGGCTGAAATGAGCATCTGTGTGCTGTTGTGTGACTCACTTTTCTGAAAAAATCATCATGAACTCTGCGGCTGACACGAATGATGGCGGTTTGTCCTCTCAGAAGCTGCTGGACTTGACAGACGACCTCAGTGCACCAAGACCTGCTACAGTTCTACACATACGAGCAAACAGCATGTTAACGTGCGCTCATTAGGGTCAGAGTGATATTAGGGAGTAAAAAAAATCTGAAAGATATATCTGCCAATATTCTATATTTATACATATATAAATCAGGTCACTGAACCACTAAACTTTCACTGGTATTTTTAATGATTAAACAACAATAAATAAAGAAAAACACTAATTTGACTTAAGAGAAAGGATCAATCATAAAATCACATTACTCCCATTCAATAAATATGTATAAGCATGGAGACATTATATGTAAAAATATGTGCATTGTACTACAATATATAACAAAAAGCCTGAATCCTATATGGGCCTACTGATATTATTGACCCAATATTGATCTATATCAGTACTGGCCTATATATGGTCTTACACATGCTGATATGAAAACTTTTCTGTTTAAAGATCATAATGCAAATTGTTTTATTTTTTAAGCTTTATCTGCATACAAAGCTAAAAATGTTATGTATATTTGATTGTTTAAATGCATATATTTTTGTTCTATTTGTGTTTTTTAGTTTGTAATTACTTTATTTTTTAAAAATACTGTTCCAGTGGCCTAATGTCGTTTTGCAAAAAATTAATGTTTATTTACAGATTCTATATTCTATATATTACAGTAGGTGTAAAGAATATCAGCAAATGTATTGATGAGAATTTTTTACTCCCTAATATCGGCATCACACTCAAAAATCCAGTATCAGTGGGACTCTATTAACAATATATATAGAAAAAATAGTAAATAAGAAATGTTTACAAAAATGTATACTACAATATATTCAATAGTGTCCACAAACAAACATAAAATGCTGCCTTTAAAACTAAAAGAAACTCATGTATAACTCACTTTATAAATGATTTGTATGTAAGCGGTAGTGTGTAAGGAACAGGGTGTGTTTATGTGTAAACTATCTTTCTTTCAATAATTAACGTGTGTGTTTAAGATTTCTATATTTTTCATGTAACAAAATGATTATTATTGTGGAGTACAGTATAGTATGTATAGTAACATTTGATTGTTTAAAAAAACAGCATTATATTCTATAAAAAAATAACAGGCAGTATTTTTGCTGATACAGACACAGCTGTGCTAGGCCAATATTATTGTCAAAACAATATATCTGGCTCATACACTCATGCTGAACAGTGTTGTGTAGCTGCTGTGTTCCCAGGGGGCCTCACCAGTATGTCATTCTGCATCATGTCTTCAGGATGAAGGGCGCGTACGTCTCTCTGTCTGGCCTTCAGCTGGGCCAGATCACTCAGCACGCTGCAGTTCACCCCTGTGGCCTATGGGGCAATTTAAACATGTCAGATATGATCTAATAGAGAGATGCAAACATTTGTGCGGCAGCAGTACTCACGTTGTATGAAAAGACCTCAGTGACGGTCATAAAGACTCTGTCTCCCGCAGCCACAGAGGGCAGATGCAGCCTGAGCTCCAGATTACTCACAGAATAACAGCCTAGGTTCTGCAGCTACAAACACAAACACAAAAATGCTCAAATTTCGTGTTTTATAGAGTGATGATGACTCATTTATGTTATTTACTGACAGCTTTACAATACTTGAAGCCATGACTTCATAAAACAAGTATGTGGGCTGTAGTTTTACCCTGAGGTGCGTGAAAAACTCTGGTCCAATTGCCTCTGACACTGTTCGAGTGGGGTGGACCTCATATCGGTTCAAATTAGAGTCACTGCACAGAAAGAAAAACACTTAGATACAAAAACATACTTATTCAATGTAGCAAAAGCATCTTATTGCTGAATAATACATACAGTTAGCTGTACACACATACCTGCTAACAAACAAATCTGGTTCATACTGAACAAAACTCTGCAGCTGAACTGTGTTGTCCCCCAGAGTTTCTTCTCTCTCCACGCTGTCACTGAGAAACACACAGAGGGTTACAGAAACTCACAGAAAACAGTACAATTTTCATCTTTTGTTGCAGAGATAATATTAAAGGGAAAGCTCAGATTTTTTGAAGTGGAGTTGTATGAGGTTCTCATCTATAGTCGGTGGATTAGCTACAGTAGATGATGGTCTGCACACCCTCAGTTTGGAGAAGCAGAGAGGAGTACCAGCATGGAAGCTAAGCAATGTACCACTTTGGACAGGGTCAGCAGCAAAACAAATTTTAGCCACTTGAAAATAAGGTCCACCTAAAAAAAAAAACAATATCACTCTAAGTGTATGCTATATTTAGGATATTTTCACAGCTTTACCTTGTCATCAGGCATCCTTTTCCAACGGGAAATTGCTGTTATATAAGCCAAATATCACTCTCTCCAAACCAACCAAACGGGAGTTGCTGGTCTACTGCTGCCTCAATCCTGTTTGTTTGTTTGTGTCATTGTGTGGTTTCAGTGTTTTAAATGGATAGTTCAGATTCACCAAAGTCACACAACAACACAAATAAAATAACAGATCGGGGCAGCGGTGGACCAGCAACTCCTGTGTTCTGCCAGGTAAAATGACTGATTTCACCCGTGGAGCCTGGTTGAGGGAGAGTGACATTTGGCTCATATAATGGCGGTTTCATGTCGGTGGCTGAAATAGCTTCTGCTGTTGACCCCATCCACAGAGTTCATTGCTCAGCTTCCATGCTGGTGCTCCTCTTTCCTTCTCTTAACTGAGGACATGCCATCCCAACATCTATTGTAGGTAACTGACTATCGATAAGTACCACATACAAGCCCTCTTCAAATCATCTGAAACATCCCTTTAAAAACCTTCTAATTATGTAAGTTTCCAGTATTTGTGAACTGCAGAACTTGTTGCTTTAGTGAGCTACCTGGCAGCATTAAGCTTCATGTGAACTCGACTTAGGAGAGACGTGCAGCTGAACTCAAACTCCAGCATGAAGTTAACCTGCAAACAAAAAAGACCGAGAACAGGCTGCTGAAGTGACACATTTCACCTGGAGGAAGTAAAGTATAGAGTGGGCTGAGTTGAGAGAGTGATGGAGAGAGATTCTGGTCACGGACGTACTTTTGACTGGGAGCGAAACACTGGATAACTGACGTTACATGAGTGGCTGTTGGCACCAAGTGCTGTACACTCAATCTTAAAGTGGGCATCCTCCTACATGAAAAGAAAAGAAAGAGAGAAACAGAAACTGTGCATTAGCTTTTGATGTAGATCTGTGTAAACGTGTATGGAGAGTTACACGTGGTGCCGCATGTGTATATCTGTGTGGTTTACCCGAATGCTGAGGCTGGAGAAGTGCAGGTTGCGTGAATAGTGCAGCGTCAGGCTGGTGTTGTAGGCGTTTTCCAGTCTGTTCTGAAGCTGCACCTCCACTGCCAGACGCCTACGAGGGCTGCGAATCACATAAGGCTTCTGTCTGTGGAGAAAACACAATGAGAGCTCACTGAAACATAACAAACGAGCAGATGTCTGATTGTGTCAAACTTTAACAGAGGAATATGTCGAATCTGTACTTTGTCCCAGAGATGTCCATATGAGCCTGCAGCACCAGGTCTGTTGTACACACATCATCCTCGCCGCAGTCTTTGAAGAACTGGATCTGAAGAGGCAAACATGGAGAGAGAGGAAATGTGATCCAGCAAGAAAGCTACTAATGAGTGGGGTGTCACGATTCTCTAAATCCACGACACGATTTAAACCAAACGGGAACATTTTTACATATCGTGTGAATGTTCATCAGTTAAAAGCCTCTGGGAACAAATAACAAAATATCCACCAGAAGCATGTGACCTAGATATCAACTGTTCCCCAGAGTGTATGCAGCTGAACGATAATTCAGGGCAGGATTTAAATCATACTCAAAGACAGTTGTGGCTATCAGCATGTGCTGTTGCTAAAATGATCAGTGTTTCCCAAAGCCCAAGATGACGTCCTCAAGTTTTGTCCACAACCCAAAAATATTCAGTTTACTATCACCAGAAAATATTCACATTTGAAAGGCTGAAATCAAAGAATCTGGACATATTTTATTTGAAAATGACTCTTAACTATTAATCAGTTATCAGAAGATGAATCAATGTGATATGAATGTACACATCTTGTTTCTTGTGTCTCGTGTCTTCTGCATGTTAAAGTAGTAATGTTTTATGTTAGCTTGACACTATTCAAGGACAGGATATACAATCTGATATATCAAGGTATTATCATTTATGTTTGTAGGATAAAGATGGTGGAAATCATGAAATTAAAGAAATATAATTATTCGTAAAAAGAGAACAGTCAGTGTTGTGACACTTACAGATTTCTTGACAGTTGTTGGCCAGCCTTCATCCAACACTGGCCCAGTCTCTGTGTTGTTGATCTTGAACCGCAGTGAGAAGCTAATTGGACGGATGTAATCTGCTGTGTCCTACGACAGAGACAGAAACAAATGTCATCGATGAAATGAAGTCACTCAGTTTGCACGGGCGTGTGAATGATGTTTCAATGTCAAACTAGTGGCTGATTTATGTACCAACACTCACATAGACGTGGAAGGGCAGTTTGTAGCAGACAGTTTGTCCTGTGTGAACTCGGACTGCCTGCTGGGTCTGTCGATGGGAGCTGTCGTCAAACAGCGCCCGTGCTGACAACTTCCTGTCGTCCAACATGGCCGACACCCACAGATCTGAGGAGACCGCAAGCAGCGGGGACAGATGGTGAGTGTTGGAAAATTCTCATTCTGATCATTTGTTAGCCCAGTCGATTCACGACACTAGCAATCATTGTTAAAAGGATTAGAGAGAAGACTGTGAATTTGTGGTCAATGAAGAAATTAAGTGTCATACCAAAGCTGTTGCTTTGTGGTCCAGGGGAACGGGAGACGGTTGTGAAGCAGGCGGTGGCATTGAGACAGGCTGATTCTCTGCCTCCCCTCTGGCAGGTCTTCTGGATGACGTTGATGGAGTGCGGCTGGAAGGACAGACTCACATTGATCTGGACTATACTCCGAGAGCTGGGGACAGGAGGGACAGAGGAGGATAAAAACAGGATTTAATTTTTAGTCATGTGACCCCACAAACAGGATTTCTGCAGGTTTCAACAAGTTAAAATTGTTATGTTAAACACAAATTATTAATTTTATTAAACAAGAACTTGACTACATGTTATATGATCATAAATCATTGGGTACATGTTTTTGAAACTTTTTTTTTAGTTAATTCAGCTGTGAAAATGTATAGTAAGTACACAATGTATGTGTTGTTAACTGGTCTTTAGGTAATTTGGCTATATTGGCTTTTTAATTTTTATAATGAACTCAAAAATAAACTCAACTTAACATAAAGAGGTATGTCAGTCTCACAAGGGATGGTGTGTTTGTGTCAAGTAAACGTAAAATTTTCATGTTATTTTGACAGTGCTAAATTTTGTGTCCTGGATGAATTTTCAGTGAATATATTTCCTTTTCTTTATTACTTTATTGCAGGTTTGCACATTACAAGTTTTCAAATTCATCACTTATTTCATTCATCCTGCCACATTTATACAGACAGAATGGAGGAAGTGAAATAAAGAAAAAAGGAAACCATCTACTTTCCTGACCCATTTACAGTACACCAGTTTCTTATGAATTCCTGTCCTCTGTTTCTCGGCCTATAATTGATTCTTTCCATTTCTTGAAACGGTTTCCTTGTATTCATAGATGGATTTTTAATGTCCATCCAATTCTGTGTAATTTGTTTTGATACGACTATACCAATACCTAAAATATGTAAATGTTTAGCCCCTTGTTCCCCACATCATACAGATTTTTTTGTATGACTTATTTACTTTAATGTGGCAATTAGCTGGCTATAGGTGATGCATTTAATGTTTAGTCTAGCTTCAATATCTCTCAGTGCTTGAAGCTATGAAATAAAATCTGTTCTGGCAGTGTCCTTCCCATCTCTCCCCAGCTCTGCCTCTACCCACCTGAGCATCACAGCGTTGCCCTGTGCTCCCACTGCCAAGTCTATGAGCTCATCTCCATCCAGGTCCAACCGAGCACTCACGCTACGGCCAAAATACTGCAGGGAGGGCGAGATCGACGACCCTGGAATACGCTGAGAGGCAGAAACACAAAAGCAGAAATCAGTCTGATTGATTCCTCAAATACACCAGTGAAAATGTAACTGTAGTAAAAATGAAAAGTACCTGCTTATAGTTGTGGATGATGTAGATACCGTCACCGTGGTAGACGTAGACAGCCCCCTTGTGTTCATCCTCAAGAGGGGCTCCCACCAGCAGGTCAGTGAAGCCATCATGGTTGAGGTCCGGAGCGGCTGCCAGTGCATAACCAAACCTGGCATCCTGGGACTTTTCCTCAGACTTCAGAGTGCCGTTAGATACAAACACCTCCTCCTGAGAGAAGAGAAACAGGAGGGGAGGAAGATGGAAGAGTTTGAGTTGACAGGATACACTGCAGGCACTAAAAACTAGATATTATTGTCTGACTTTTGAGAAAATAGCAATGGAAATCTAACAAGAATTTGTGTATTCTCATAATGATTGCATAATAATCCATAAGGAGAAGAGTGATGAGTGCCACTGCTGTCTTACCCCACTGAGGGTGTAGATGTAGACTCTACCAGCCTCCTTGTTTCCTGACCCAAGGAACATTGGAGCTGCAACCAGAAGGACATCAGTGATGCCATCCTGGTCAATATCCAGCCCACATACCTCGCTGCCATAGTAAGATCCAATCTACAGACAGAAACATGCTGTTTCAGCTCATTGCCAGCAGGTGGAGCCCTCACTTTAATCTCAGACAAAAAGAGATTCGTGCTGTTCTGTTTTCTACTACAAATTAAGAAACAAATACAAGAGACTGAAGGGAGAGGAGAGGTTCACGAAGAGAGCTTTACCTGTTCTCCATTGAGGGCCTGCACGATGTTGACATCGCCCTCATCACTGAGTTCAAACAGGATGACTTTGCCTTTGTGTTTGAATCGAGGAGCCCCGGCAACATACAGCCTCCTCCAGTCACCGACTATCACAGATGACACTGTGTAACCTGCAAACACAGATTAATACACATCAACACTGTAAGAATCTTAGGCTATGTTCACACTGCAGGCAAAAGTGGTACAAGTTTGATCCAGATCTAATTTTTTCACGACAGTGTGAGCAGCACAAGTCACATCAAATCTGATCTTTTCCATTTTGATTTGTCTCTTTGTCTTTGATTTGATCTTTTAGTGAAATACTTGATGTCTTCGGTAGGGCAAGAAAGCTTCAGTATACTCCTCTGTTTTGCTGGACAGATTTTGTGAAAAGACAAAAGGTCTCTAGCAGACACGGGAGGCCAGCCTCAATCAGTGATGTGGTGATGAGGAAAGGAGTGCAATTCTACAAAACCTGAAAAAATCCTCTTGTGAGATTAAGACTAGATTAGCTGAATTAAAAGTTGTGAATGGGGTTTACTGGACCCCTTCAACACTGCATGGGGTGGGGTTAAGAGACGAGGAACTAACATCTGGAGACGTGGAGAGACTTGTCCCAAAGCTCAGAGATGGTGGACAGCAATTGATGAGAATATTAAAATGGCCACGGGTCAGGGGATTTCATTTCTACCTAGCCTATAAACTGGGCGAGAACTTCTGGGGTGGATTTCCCTCTCTCTGCTTTTGATATCCCTCCCTGTGGTCATCCCCAGAGGGGATGTGTGTTATCCCTGCTTCTGGTCAGAATAAATTAAACGCATTTCATATGTCCACCCGTAGATGGTGCTAGTTGATAATCTATACTCACTATTTGAAAAACACGTTGTGGATGCTCCTGAGTGGATTAAGTCATGAATAGACCAAACTCTCATATATTACAGTGGTGATGATGGCTGCGCCTCACATTTGTAATCACACAATAAACCCAATTCCATGGTTTGTCTCTGTTATTGTCAAGTTAACTGCTACTATAAACAGTAATGACTACCTCAGTACTGACATTTGCTAGCTATCAAAAATGAAAACCCATATAAAATAACTACAAAGCATTTCTGTGTTTAAAAATGGACAGAAAAAGTCACAATATGCATATACCTGTATTGTATCAACTCAAATTTGATTTGAATAGGGACTATGTCCCTTTTAGGGGGTCCCTGAACCCCGGACAAGGTGGATCCACACAGTTATTATGCTGGGCTAAACGTTCCTGATTAGGGAAACTGGCGGATCGTCCTCCATCCGGATTATGATACACTCAACCGAGCATGGTGGCAGTTTATGGAGAGCTGACATACAGGATGGTAAACCAACTGCTGGATCTATACCACAGTAAATGGGGGAAATACATATATCTTATTACAGGGCAATAACGCTCAATAAGGCACACCCTATATGAGGTTAGAGCAGAATTCTTCTGCCAAAAAATCAACCCTGGACAGTCACAACCATGCGAGTATTTTGAATCTAAATCATCTTGGTGTGGAGATGTAGGCTCTCAACCTCTGTAGCCCAGTGTTGACAGTTAAGTCTGTAAACAACAGACAACTAAACACTTCAATGCAGTTTATTTATAAATATGTGTATGGTATAATTTCTTTTTTTATTTGTACTTGTATTTTTTTGTCATATTTATCCTTTTCGTTCACTGCTGGTAAGTATCTTGTTCTGGGTTTATGTGCTGTTTTCTGTCATTTGTTGTGATGTTATGGAAACA
>JAJHUR010000349.1:0-24662 GCA_027495735.1 Lutjanus campechanus
AGTTGTGGCATCCTCAAAAAACACACTGTTTGTGAATATTTGACAGGTTAACAGGTCAGTCGTAACAGGTGACAGTATCATGTAGGGATGTTCCTGGCGACTCATTTCCCTGTCAATTAAACGCAAAATTTAATTTAGACGAGTCGACCAGTCTAACATTAAGAAAACACTCACTGCTCAATTCTGCTTAAATTCTGCTCACTAAAATTGAGCAGAATTTATTAATTTAATTGAAAATGTGTGTATTAAGAGCCATTTGAAGCCATTAATCACAGTCAACAATCGCCAAATCGTACTTTAAATGCGCCCCTTTGCACTGTGCAATACAAACCTGACACACTTGCATCCAAAACATGACAACAACTCACTAAATGCTTCAACCATCACATCTGTGGATGCCCCATTGATGCTGAAAGGTACATGCAGGTTTTGGAGCAGCATATGCTGCCATCCAGACGACGTCTTTTTCAGGGACGTCCCTGCTTATTTCAGCAGGATGATGCCAAGACACCTTCTGCATGTGTTGCGACAGCGTTGCTTTGTGGTAAAAGACTTCAGGTACTTGACCAGCTTGTCTGCAGTCCAGACCTGTGATCCATTTGAAAACGCGCGGTGCATAATGAAACACACAATACGACAGAGACCCCGGACTGTTGAGCACCTGCAGTCATATATCGAGCGAGAATGAGAAAGAATTTCACTTTCAAAACCTCAACAATTAGTGTCTTCAGTTCTCACACGCTTACTGAGTGTTGTTAAAAGAAAACGTGATGCCAGACAGTGGTAAACATGCCTCTGTCACGACTTTTTTGGAACGTGTTACAGGCATCAAATTATGTGTATATATAGGAAAAACAGCAGTTTTTGTCTTTGTACTTGATTAATTTGAATGGAGGTCGAAAAGTATATGCAAATCATTACATTTATTTATTTATTTATTTTGCATTTTTACCCAACTTCCCAACTTTTTTGGGGGATTGGGGTTTGTACCTTTGATCTAAATTGAGTCCAAGCAGTCTGGTCTGTGAATCTCTGTACAGAGAGTGGAGGGAGAATTGAGTTATTCTTTCTAAAAAGCTGTTTATTATGCGTCCAGTTCAGCCATCGACCTCAAACGCTCACTTAAAAGTGCCCTCTGGCCTGGTACAGTGTTCAGTCAGATTTTTGCCCTTCTTGATGTTTACACATGTCAGAACTATTTCTGTTGGACTCGGACGCTGTAGGGGAAAAAAACACAAAAGCTCTGTGAAATTGTGCTGTTTTTAAAGTGTGTTTGGGAAGTTTTTTGGCACTTTTTAGAGCCTTTCCTTCCCAGTCTAGCACACTGCCCCAATGTATGAGAGCTGTGTTGTTTGACTTGGCATGCTCTGCTTTCCCTGCCCTGTTTCCCCCCATGACAGGTAGAATTAAGTATTCAGAGAGGGTGTATGACGCATGTATGGACGCCTTCGACTGCCTTCCCCTGGCTGCACTTATGAACCAGCAGTTCCTGTGTGTACACGGAGGACTGTCTCCAGAAATCACAAATCTTGACGACATCAGGAAAGTATGTGTCTGATTCGAGACCATTTCTCTCTGTAATTTCATTTTCATGTGTCTTTTTTAAAGCCTCTGGAAATGTCGCTTTAAATAGTAAAAATGCATATATGATATCAAAGTTTAAGCATTAGGCATCCACAAACATCTGAGTGGAATAACCGTTCGCAGTTATTTAAAAACAACTCAGTTTGCCGATCATGTTTTGATCTCCGTCTTTAACACAGAAGCTTCTGCTTTGTGTGGACTGCTGTAGACGAAGTCAGCAGCAAAAACAAATTTTAGCGACATAAAAAAGGACCACCTGTCAAGTCAGAGGAGTCTGGAGTGACATAATGGCCCATCATTGAGTTGTTCAGCTCAACTGGCTTTTAGATTATGGCCTCTTGTTTGGATGAATAAGAGTCACACGTGTTCGAGGGCAAAACCTGAGAGATACTGCAGTTGTGAACAGTGAAAGGGATCTCAATGCAATAAGGAAGTGAACAAGAGTCATTTCAAAATTCAAATTAGTCATTTGTCAATTTTTCATCTGTGTTGGCACTGACATTAGCCTATTTTCTAACGCATTGTTTTTATTCTGAAAATACATTCAAATGCTTAGATTTACTTGATAGCCTTTAAAATTTGAAGGCTCCTAATGGGGCTAAGACCTCAATATTTCTCAGATTATTTTTTTGTCTTTTATTTGATGGAGACAGTTGAAGTGAAGACAGGAAGGGGGATAGAGAGAGAAGGGATTACATGCAGCAAAGGTGGACAGAGGACAGACAGCCTCAGTACACGGGACGGACGCTCACTCTGGCTACGGCCCTGCCTTCAACTCCTTGTTGTTGTTGTTGGCTCAGATTCAGAGAGGCAGATTAAACCGGCGGGAACAGAGACGTTTCGTTGCACCCGTTTGAGTGAGACATAAGATGAGATAGATTTTTTTAAAGACTGGTTTATGGAGTTAATTGTGTAATTTTCATAATAAATGTACACGTGCAAACACACCCAATTCAAACCCAGTATCAGGAAAGCAAACAAAAACTTGAATGACAATATTTCAAATTTGGACTAAAACTAATTTCTAATACTTATTAGAAGCTTATTATTCTGTACATGAGTGCCTAAATTACATGGTTAGAAGGCAAATTGTGGATTTGAGTTTCCAGAGGCTTTAACAGCAGGTGTTCCATTGAGGGCTTTAAAAATACACATCATTTGTCGAAAATTGGAGCTTCCTGTCCGCCTCGTGTGTTTTCTGCATTCATTCAAAGTTAATGAGGAAAAAAAAAAACGTGTTCGTTTTAGCGTGATGTGCTGGGAAAATAACAACCTTAGTTGCAATGCATGAAGTGATTTCTCCCAGATCTGTCTCAAACGCTGCTCAGGACTTGGACACGAGGGATTGTAAGCACCGGGGTCTGGTCCTCACTCTGATTAAAAAATGTTGAAGAGTCGGATCCTGCTTTCAAACTAATTCAATAATTCCAAATGGATTTTGTGGCTGCAATCAGAGGGCATGCATAATAGAATTTGCTCCATTGAAGTGTCCATCATGCTACCCATCCAGTAATCCACAAGCTTTTGTTCGAGAAAGAGCCATCCTTGGCTGAAAGCACAGTCATTTATGTTCATTGCTCCAAAAGAATGCTTGCCTGAGTTTGTTTTTTTTATATCTCTCCAAAAAAAAAAAATCTGAAAGATGAGTGCTGTCTTCGACACGTCATCCATACCGTATATCCTTTCCGCCTTGAATAGAATTAAAAATCACTTCAGCAAGCATGTTAGTTGGAGTCACGATTTAATTATGATCATGGCAGCAGCAGCCGCCGCCGACTCGGCTCTCGCAGAGGGAGCAAAAAAATATTTTCTCTGCAGTACTCGTGCACCCTCCATGTGCACCGCTTCCAGACAAACAGGCTGACAAGAGTCCCACTTTGTCTTCCACAGCTAGACAGATTCAAAGAGCCTCCAGCATACGGACCAATGTGCGACCTGCTGTGGTCCGACCCCCTGGAGGACTTTGGGAACGAGAAGAGCCAAGAGCATTTCACACACAACACAGTGCGAGGCTGCTCCTACTTCTACAGGTGAGCGTTTTGTCTCGTGTGGTGTTTTAAGACATTTTTCATTTCATTTCTGTAATAGTTTTTCTTTTACTACTTTGGAAAAATACGTAAAGAATTCCACGCAACAGTGAGCGAGATATTGGCTTTTACTCACTGCTGACTCTTTTATTAAAGGAGAAATCTGTAATATATTTACTGCATAAATCATAACTGTTTTTGTTTGCCTGTTTAAAGTTTATTTGAGTTCAAATTAAAGCTGAATGTTTGTCAAATGAGTTAGCGTTTGTTTATGAGTCGTAAGAAATCATTAATAATCTTTTTAGAAGAGCAGATGTTTATAACGGTTAAATTTAGCAAAATATTAATGTAGTCTTGCAGGCTGTAAAGCAGGCAGTCACTGAACTATGTATGTATTTTATACATTTTGTTTTAGGGATAATGGGCTTAGCTTTATATCGACAGAGTTATTAAAATAAAACTGATCAACTTACAGTGCAGGACTTTGAGTCTGGAGAGGAGGTGGCAGGGAGAAACAACTCCCTGCAACATATTTAATAAACCGTCTATGACAATGAGCTCTACTGGGACAGTTTGTTTTGTGATCAGTTGTTTGTTGTTTATATTATAGGTGGGAAAGGCAATGATACAGTCACAAATGTGGTACAATACAAGCAGGATCTGACACCCACCCTGACCCCTTAAACCCTGGCGTGGTAAAACCATAGTACCAGAGCTGCCAGTGTTAGTTACGTAGTTAAATAAAGCAATTATTGGCTAACAGTTTTTTCCTTTAAGCAAACATTATGTTTAATATTGGACTATCGAATTTAAAAACATGATTTTACTAGCGGTATTTCTAAAAGCTTGTATTCTAATCTGGTATTTGGCTACTTTTAAGACAAATAAATCATCTACTGATTAGCTTTGGCTGCACAATCTGTGGAAATCTTACTGCTAAAGTGATTTTCAATACAATGAACATTTTCCAGACAGAATATTTGAACATAAAGACAGGTATGGGAGTCTGTGACGTCCTTCAGTAATGATAAACAAATGTTTTAGAACAAAAACGGGGGGGAAAAAAACAACCATCATCTTGTCAAGGAGTTGATAAATCACGAAACCCTGCTGCCAAATTTCCATTTCTCATCTCATCGTTTTCTCAGCCCTGCTTTTCCTCAACTGTGTGCAGGAGACCAGCAGTTGTTAGAACATGGCGTGCGTTCGAGTAGTCCCAAAGTCTCCTCCTCAGACCGTCGCCAGTATTTATGTAACCCGCATTACCTTCAATTGAGCTGACTAACTGAACAAACAGAGGAAATGCTCGGAGCAGGCAGCTCGCACTGTCACAAAATGTAATGAACTGGCACATTACCACAAGGCACAGTCCTGTCTCTAAGTGCGCTCCCTCCGCTCATTACGGCCTAAGCGATGCTTACTTGGCCCCGACGTGCCTGGGGCGAGCCAGCAGAAGTAGTCAGAAATGTCCGAGGGCTCCCGATATGCATTTTTGTTTTTCTTCCTCTCATAACAGGTGTTTCATAACTACTGACTTAATAGTATTTTAATAGCCATGCTTGAAAGTGAACTCCCAGCCCTGCTGTTGTTGCGGATTTGCGTGGCCATAGTTTATTGTCTTTATATCTTTTCCGCAACTGGTTCCGTGTTAAACGTGTGTGTGTGTTTTCCCACCTTACTAAAAACAATGAGAAGAACCCCCGCACACTGTCTGGCTTCCTGCTGGCATATTTTATTAAATAACATCATTTCAGTCTGTCCAACCTTCATCAGGTATGTGGGCAGAATGAAAACATTTCCGTATAAATACAAACACAGTCGCTGCCTCGATTTTTCCAATCATCCTAATCAGACGACTGCTGAGACTGATAAATCGCCTGAAACTTCTCGGACAATAACATTTGAAAGATACAAAATAAATCTTAAATTAAGAAAAAATCAATGTGACCTCAAATCCCCTTAGAGTGAAAAAAAGGAGAAAGATAGTATCATCATATGTCATCATAGACTAAGTACATTTATCCCCAAATGCTGTTAAATAGTCCCAAAACATGACTGTTGGAATAAATACAATAAATATCAATTCATCAGTGAATCATTACACGAGACTATCCAGGAGAAAATTGTCGATTATTAAATAGTTATTATTTAGTTACTCTTAATGTCTGCCACCGGGTCGGATTCTCCTTGAAATTGGATGAAACGAGCCCGTGTTTACGTTTTTCAGAGTAAAGTTACAATAAGCTTCTGACAATATAATCAACAAAATATGGAAGTAGTAGCTTTAAATAGTAAATAGGGATTCTAGAGGCTTAGGGATAAAAAGACAATGGGCCTCATGCATGAATTGTTCATACGCACAAATCTGATCTTAAATTGTGCATGAGAACAATTTAAGAACTTCTGTGGCATTCATCAATACTTCAGTACTTCCCATTTGTTCGAGGGTAGGATCAAAATTTAAGAGATCCCTACACCACATGTAAGCAAATAAGCACAAAGGCCAAGTCATGAAGAAACAGTAATTTAGGTTTACTTGAAAACAAAAATGAAAAACATTGTACAGCAATTTATTTATTTATCATCTGCAAGCACTCACTGGTATTCTGTCCTTTGAATGAGATATTGGTGATAGGTCTGACATATTCCAGTCCTCTGTTTAACCAGTATTAAGACTGGATTACTGGATGCGTACACAGACAGCTGTGGACACCACAGGCACTTTGTGCACTCTCCCCAAACCTCTCCAATCAACCACACGGTTCATTCCATTTACGTGGCATTTCAATTCCTATCCATTTCTTTTCTTTTATTGTTTTTTATGAGTTTAACGTCACCTGTCAAATTTTGTGGTGTGCGGCCTGCACAAAGCAGTCTGCTGCCTTTATATAGTTTCCATATGCTGCAATTGCAAACTCCGATTAAAGATCAAATGTGATTCATCAACATACTCTCGAAAACAGACTTTGCTGACTTTCCACATAAAATTTTCAGAATTTCCTTTATTTGCTTTGAGTGAGAACAAATATGAGGAAAAATAAGAAAACCTTCCTGCACGAGACCCTTTGACTTGCTCAATCAGTACATATATTCAAAAAACACAGTAAGAAAAAGTCAAACTAGACACATTAATCAAGGTTTTGCAGAAAAGGGAAAACTAGTTTATGATATATAGTTAATCAGCTCCAGAATACACCAACTGGGGTATATATCCACTTTACAGAAGAGAATCCAAACAGAGGTGTTTGGTATGTGCCCTTTTTTTACTTCAAACAACTGATTTAACATGTTTGTGTTGCACCAGCATCCCGATTAACCTTCTGCCATTCGGTCAAAATTCCTTTGGAGTCTTGTTTTCATCAGTGTCCTCCACTTCATCTGCCCAGGGGATGGTCACTAATTGGCATCACACTGGCACCCAGGATTTATGAGACAGTTTAAGCCAGACTGAGAGCGAGCCATTCCTCAACACCCCTCCCCGAAAACCATCAGCTTCTTTGTTGCCTCTGTCTTGCAGCAACCAATAATTTCCCCCAGCGCCGTGGGCACGCTCGTAACACTTTTACAAACTCAATTCAGGCATGAAATTGCACATGTTTTGAATATGGTTGCTTTCATTTGAGCTGCCACGCAGCAGCACAGATGAATCAGCCCTAAAGTGATTTTCTTTACTTCTTTTTTGTTTTTCATTTGTGTTAATAAAAGCTACTGATACTAAAGCAACTTTTAAAAGCTGAAAGGGACAGTCCACCCCAAAATCAAAAGTATATACTGTATAACACCATTTCCAAAACAGTTGGGACTTATATTCACTTGACTACAGTACGAAGACAGAAGAACTTATATATACACTTTGATGTCTGCAACACATTTGGAAAAAAGTTGGGACAGGTGCAACAAAAGACTGGGAAAGTTGTGGAAAGCTCATAAAACACCTGTTTGGTGCAGGTAAACAGGTTAATTTGTAATAGGTCAGGTGACAGTACCATGATTGGGGATTATGGGTTAAAGGTTCACTGCATCTACAAATGCAAGTGACTCCACCATGCAAAGCCAAAGCCGTACATCAGAAACATCCGGAAACACTGCAGACTTTTCTGGGTTCGAGCTCTTTTGAGATGGACTGAGGCGAAGTGGAAAAGGTTATCAGTTTTATCAGCGCTCAGTTCAAAAGGCGGCATCTGTGATGGTATGGGGGTGTGTTAGTGCCCTTGAAATCATGGCCAACTGTCACATCTGTGAAGGAGCAACTTATGCTGCCATCCAGACAAAGTCTTTTTCAGAGACGTCCCTGCATATTTCAGCGAGACAATGACAAGCTGCATTCTGCACAACAGCGTGGCTTTGTTGTAAAAGAGTTTGGGTACCAGACTGGCCTTCCTGCGGTCCACACTTGTCTTCTATGCATGCAGTATGCATTTTTGATTTTGTAGTGAGCTGTCAAATTAAATTTTATCATGGCGAACATGCAAAAGGCCACTCGGATTGCACACGATGAAGTCATTTCTCGCACAGCTCTTCATGTTGTCCAAGGAGCTCATTAACATCTGTGCCCTGTTGTGGGACAGATGGGAGACGCTCTAAAACTCAAAATGCAAAATGCCAAAAAAAAACAAACTAGGCCAAAATGTATCTTGTCTACCAAACAGCTCCATATGGCACGAATCTGCATCTGCCGCTGCAGGAAATCAAGTGAGAAATAAAACATCTATTCCTAATTTCTTCCCCTCTCCGAAGAGAAAACAAAAACTCATTGCATTTTTAATTCCCTCTCGGCAAACTGCTCCCTTCTTTTCACTTCCCTCCCAGCAGATGTTTGTTGTGATTGTCAGGAATGCATGTGTTCTCATGTCTACATGAACCCGAGATTGTTAATGAACCTTTCCAGGCTTCGTCAATTTCACTCTCCCATGATGGGTTTTCACTCAATTTTAATTTAAAACCAAGCATGGCATTTGATAGGCACGCACAGAAAAAAACAAAACAAAAGCCAGTCAAATTAAAGTTAATTTTCTTATATAACGCTTTTATTGCGAGCCCGCCCCAAAGGGCTTTACATTGAGAGAGGCAATAAAGCTGCCATAATTGTTTACACTGTATCAAACTTGACCAAACCTCCACAACAGCTTAGCACGGTCATGAAACCTCAGCTGTATATTGTATTGATTATAGAGACCGAATCAAGCAATTTAACAAAACAGCTGGTTTGGTTGTGCAGCGTTTGCTAGGGGGGGGGGGGGAACCAACAACAACAAAGAAATCTCTTGGTACTTTTGCTGAAAGGCTGGAATCTTAAAATGTATAGTTTGGTTTTGATTGCTGCATGT
The DNA here is from genome assembly GCA_027495735.1 of Lutjanus campechanus. Classification (NCBI taxonomy): domain Eukaryota; kingdom Metazoa; phylum Chordata; class Actinopteri; order Lutjaniformes; family Lutjanidae; genus Lutjanus; species Lutjanus campechanus. Next base: position 8,939 of record JAJHUR010000349.1, read on the forward strand.
GGGTGTTGTTCATTGTTTTGCTCTGATTTTGCAGGGGCGTTGAGCTAGGATTGCAGAACTCGATACAAAATCATGACCTGCATTTTGAACAAGCACAGTATATTTCTTCATTGAACCACAAAAGTTTTTTTTTGTTATTTTAGGATTGTTTCTGTGCTGGGATCTCTGAGTGAAATGATCTAATGCCCTAAATTTTCATCTCTATTGCTGTAAAAGCTGCCCAAATATTCTAGAGATGAAACTGCAAAAAATAAAAAAAAAACTTGAATTTAGCCCCTATTATTGTTGAAAAATCCTCCCACGTTCACTAAGTGTTTCAGATGTAATGCAAAGGTGTCACTCATTCACTGCGGGCTGTCACTCACTTTGTCCATTACACAGCAGCATCCCACGATTCACAAATCCCGACGTCCACGGGGGTTTTAATCAAGTCTCTGAGAGGCAGCAACCAAAAAGTACTGCGGTAATGTTGCCAGCGAGTCGTCTCCTCCTGTTCTCAATGTGAGCAGAGGAAATTTCCAGTGGGATGAAAGGTTGTAGCACGGAAAACTCTGAAACCTTAGTGTAGTTTGATAGTTTGCAGCAAGGTTCTTTGCTCACACGCTGAATAGATCAACGTGAGCATAAAACACAGTTTAACACTCCCCAGCGTTTGCTTTTCTTTTTCTTTTTTTTTTTTCTTTAAGAAACGGTCTGCTGTGAATCATGTGTCATACTTGACATTTTTTGAGTTGCATTTTATAATAAACCCCACCATGCGAGAGGGATCACACCTACTCCTGTTGCAGTATGAAAGCTTGTTTAAAAGTTAAGCATATTACAGGGTTATTATTCAGATAATGAGTCATCATACCTTTGACAAAAATGTTGGACATTTAAAAGGCCTGTTTTTTTAAAAGTTAAAATTGATATGAAAGCCTTCATTTACAGGCAACCTTTCAAAGCAATATACCTCCTTATGAGCCACTGTTGCTTTTAGGACAAATTTAGCTTGAACTCTATGTTGTATATCCACTGTTTTCTCTGAGCACAATCAATAAGACCCATGACTTATTTAGTTATTTCTATTGATTGTTTTTCTTGATCTTACTGGGTTTTTCCTTGATGTATGAGTAAACCAAATGTTTGTCTCTTTATTCAACAGCTACCCTGCAGTCTGTGACTTTCTACAACACAATAACTTATTATCTATCATCCGGGCCCATGAAGCGCAGGATGCTGGGTGAGTGTTGTGGCATTTCGTCTTCTCCCATCGCACTGTCACACGGCAGAGTGATTCAGACCGGGGTATTAAATGAAAAGCTTCCCCCGGTGCTCTGGGGGCTTTTGCTCGAGCCTGTCTGGAGAGCTGGTTCGGTGCGGTCTGAACTTTTGAGAGGAGTCGTGTTAATACAGGAGATGAAAATGAATCCAGCGCGAGGAGTTAGTTGGCCAGATGTGATGTGACAAGGGATTCATGTGGTTTAAAAGTTTGATTATGAAACATTTCAGTCACTATATGTTGTTTACTTCACATTCAGAGGTAAATACAGTCCTTTATGACTACTCAACTCCTCTATTATTCATCAGGAGCTAACGGTGCACCCTGGATTTCTAACAAAGGCGCTTGAAAGCCTCTTTGAAAAGTTTCGTTTTTTTTAAAACGGGCAGGTGGGCGGATGTGTCAAGCTGATCTCCCTCTAAGCGAGGTGAAGGCGGTGGGATGCACAGCAGCACACAGTTGTTTACCATTGCACTCCCACAGCTTGGTCACATGGGACAACTCGCAGCGTCTCAGATGATTTTGGCGCCCCAAGCCGCCTGAGATCGCACATGTAATAATGTTATTGAGTTTCATCAATGTTTTCTGTGCAATTTTTCAAAATCACTTTAAATAGTTGCTGCAAGGCGTGGCGCAGCAAGTAAATCATCTGAGTTAGTGCTTTGTTTACCAGCAGCTCTATTTTAAATCGAGTATCCAAACACAGCGCAGACGTTCATAGCAGTTGAGTTTGCATGCTGAGTTGGTTCAGTATAATGACCACTTAAGGGCATGTTTAACCTGTAACGCAGGGATTTGCTCTCCTGAGGGGATGCCCCGTCGCCCCTCTTGCTGATGCTTCAGCTCACAAGACAAACACACGACGACGGTGAAAACAAGCGGCCATGAAAAACTGTTGCTGCTAATCGTATCCCGAGGGTTGAACACCAATGATTAATCAATGACTACCATGTTGTAATGTTTACTAACGCTTTCCTCTCCTTTTGGACGTCTTAACAGATACCGCATGTACAGAAAGAGTCAGACCACTGGCTTCCCGTCCCTCATCACCATCTTCTCAGCACCCAACTACCTAGATGTCTACAACAACAAAGGTAAGGAGAAGGAGCATGTTGTTCACCAGTCTTCGGTGACTTAAAACATGAGTTCTACGATGTCGTATTAATTAGCTGCCACAGGGCGACATTACATTTACAGCCAGATGGTTGCTGGTGTCACATTTGTGCAGTTTAATTGCAGTGTTGGGACATCCCGAAATGTTTTGGGGTTTTTTTTCATGTCATTTTGAGGCTCAGATGTCATTAATAGCATAATGAGTGGTTTCATTCCATTAAAGAGTTTCAGGGTTTTGTACATGTCGGAGGAGAATTGCGTCAATAGAATGGAGCTTTCATTAATGTTATTAGTGCCGTGTTGTTCCTACAACAAAAACCCCATAGAGTTGTCTTTTTGCCACCTGTTTTAGCTCTGGTTTAGTCCGCTTACTCCTTAGAAAAATGTCTGGGTCTCTGGTTTGCTAGTTTTTTTTTGCTGTCTTCACTGGTCACTTGTCTACTTCAGCTCTTTGTTGTTTTGTACTGGACAAGCAGCTTACAGCTGGGTTGCAGGAGTCTGTTTCAGGGAGTTTTATTAACCAGGATTTTACAAAACACAACATTTTGTTTTTATTATTGCACTTGTTAAATGACAAAAATCTCCGTGACACTGATTTTGGTCAGGTCAATTCAGGGACGAATCTGGTGTGAAATGAAAATGGCCCGGTGCCGGCGCACTTGGCACCTGGTGGCGCCCTATGCGGTGCTACGGCGCCCACGCAGCAAGATAGGCTTGCCTTTGTGCTGTGAGTCAGCACTTTTCCCCGGAGAACAGACAGTATCAGGCTTGGCTGTGGGGGCATGTTTGGATGGGGGCGGCGGTGGGCAAACCACAGGAAATGGAAATGGGAAGGAAAGAGCGATGGTGCTGGTGCACGCTGTTTTGCAATTCCTCCCGTGATGAAATGCCATAACAGAGTTTTATGCTGCAGCGCTGCCGGTGTGAGTACATTACACGAGGGAGCGAGGGCCGTCCTTTCTAGTTTTCTTTTGGCCTGTTTGCAGGTGTGTTTCTTTGATCTGAGATTATGGTTGCATTTGTTTACTCTTTTTTTTTTTTCCCCCACGAGCTGCCTCCTTCAATGCACAATAAGGATAGTCAAGAAGCAGCATGGCACTTTGCCTGTCTGCTTCATTGTTTATTATTAGGACCTCGTTTGTTCCATGCCAACTAATCTTCCTAGGGCTCACAGTCAACACAACACAATACAAACAAACAAACAAACAAAGTGATGTCAGGCGCTTGTTGTTTAAAGTTTTGGCAACCAATTGCCTGGCAAATCATTTGCGCCTCTTGAGCCGAACATGGAGCAGTCAAGAGGATCTAAAATGATTTGGTCTGCAACCCGGTCCAAGCTGCAACTGGCTGACCTTCATCAGCTGATAAAACGCCTCCCAGGGCGAGAGCGTTTATCAGAAAGAAAGAGATTACTCTGTGTTTGTTTTTAGACCCGATTTCATTTGGGCACACAGATACATCTTACCTCGCAGGACTGCGTGTTCTTTATTTCTCTCATCATTCACTGTCTGCTCGAAAATGAGACACACTTTTCTCCGTGGCTAAATCTATCGCAAGATAGATCTTTGCCTAAAAATACAAAATAAGCCGCTCTTTATTTTACAGTACAGTTATAAGACAGATCAATTTATACTTTGTATCGAATTAGGCAAAAGCTAAAAATAATATGTTCTTTATTAGGCAGTATTGGAACCTTTTATGAGACCCTTATTAGACTTTATCAGATTAGAGGGTAAATTGGGACACATTACAACAGAACTGTACTGTTACCTAAATTGAAATCACATATCTGCCACTTCCCATTTAGAAATGGTATGTAAGCCAGATTTACCAAGTAAAGGACAACATTTTAGAGGTAGAAGAATAGACGTGTAATACTGTAGGCAGATAATGTGATTGGATCAGTAGGCATTGGTCTTTGCTACTCTTATAGTTGTATGGGACTAGCCAAAGAAGGTGTGCCTCAAGTAGCAGTACAGTTCTTTTGTAATGTGTCCCCCATTAATAAATAATGAACTCTAATAAAGTCTACTAAGGGTCTAATAAGGAACATTTTATTTCTATTTTTTGTCTAATTTAATACAAAGTACTGCTTGTCACGTGTAATCAGCATACTGTAAAATAAAGTGCGACCCAAAATAACAGCAGAGAAAGAGAGAAAATAAACATCCCTCAAGCTGAAGATCTTGCCAGTGATTTTATGTAAAATCTCTTAAAACTTCACAAGTTGTGGTTATGTAATTACTTGGTTCCCGATTCGCTTAATCAATCGTTTTTTCTTGACTCTGCCTGATGTATTCCCCCCCCCACAGTAGCACAAGTCTATGGAGCGGGCGCAGCTAACCAATCCAGCCCTATCAGTCCCGTTGATGCTCTTCTAATCAGTCATGTGGGTGGGGTTCACTGGTAGAACCAAAGCCTCTGTAATGAATTGGTCTGCTCTTAGCTTCTCGCCGGAGCTGGGAGCCCACTGAGCATGTCCCGTGATTGATGGCCAATCGAGTGGGCACATAAATCTTAAAGGGGAGGGAGGGAGGCATCAGCAGGTCCCATCAATATAGTGCTGGGAGTTGGCCAGATTAACCAATGAGACCTCTCCACGTTGGGAGTGGGGGGGGGAGTAGTGAGAGCTGCACCTCCCATCAGAGAGGAGGAGGAGGAGGAGGCGAGGATATCTATGAAGCACCACAAATGGGCAAGGAAAAACTCCTCCGCTTGACGTAAATTGAACTTGTAGCTGAGTCAGGACAATCAGCACATGAATGATGCTCAGGATGTGATTCTATAAACAGGGTTCCTTCACAGCATATAGACAAGTATAGAATTTGATTTCACAAATTTCCAGGTCTGGATATGTACAGAGAAATAAAAAAAAAAAAGAAAGAATGGGAAAATAAATGTAAAATTCATTAATTTATCGTATAAGCAGTGTTTTTCAGTCGTGTTTGGAGCAGGCAGCCACCCAAGTGCCAAATTCAGACATCCACGACCAATTTGTTTGCATAAAAAGAGACTGAAAATTGAATATCAATCAAAGATAAAGCAGTGATCGTTTGTGGTAAAGATGCAAACAAAACATAATCTATTTTTCCATGTGTATCAAGACTCTATCAAGTGAAATAAACCAAATTAGTTTGAAACAAAATGCATCAATATCTTTAAATTGAATATATGCACGCCGTCACCACTAACCAAATATTAAGGTTGGCTGAACATGTATGAGTTGCATTTATATTTATAGACTTAAATACTGATTGTCTAGTTTAGGTAAAGGGTTAAATTAATATGAGCCGCAGCAGTCCGTTTGAAGTTGAGGTCCAGTATTTTTCTGAAATGGCATCTGGCAAATTCTAACATGCTGTACGTGGCTATTTTTCAGATTATGATCAATTAAAATATTGAAATATTAAAGAGGCAAGATGGTGGGTACAGTCTTAGTTTCCATAGACATAGTGAATAAACAGGGCTGCACTGACTTAGTGAAAAGTTTATTACTTAAACTTTTTCAACTCATTTTCGTCACAGCCTTATTTAACGGTGGAACGTCGTCCAAGTTTCTGCACAGATATAATCAATTTGTTTGAGTTACTGTACCTAGCTAAAATCCCTTGGCAATTATTTGGCATCTTAATAGCAACAGTTGGATTTTTTTTTTAAAACATTTATTTCTATATTTAACTTCTAGCTATTTGCACTCAAGAAGTCTGGAAATTTGAGTCTGGAAAAAAATGGAATTTTGACTCAGAAAATGGAGGAAAGTCCGGCATCACTCCTTCTTCTTTCCAGTCAAACTGTTGGCTTTGCAGTTAAGTGTCAGGCACTGACCAGCTGTCCATCGCTCCTCTGACCCCTTGCACCCCTGCACCCCCGAGCCGCGTAAAATGAAAACACAGCAGCAGTGATTTAGCAGTTTTCACTCTTTGAGCTCTCACTGTTTGAGTCCTGAAGTGACTGCAGTGGAGAGAGGGAGATGGAGGGGAGGAGGAGGAGGAGGAGGAGGAGGAGGGGTGCAGTTGGCAGTTGTACACTTTGGAGATTGCTTGCGGTTTTGTATTAATGGAATGTTTTCTGCTGCATCATTATTGACTGGTCCCGAAAGCCAACAACTGAATCCTAATGGTTATGGTTGCTTGGATGGAATAAAAGCAAAATGACAGTGTTGTTGCCAACGCTGTTGACGCTAATCTTTTATTTCACCCCCGAGACAGTGAAGGATTGGTTGGTTTGGCTCCATCTCACACCTGTTAAACCTTATGTAACCAAATTAATGTCTCGTTCCTCTCTGGTGTTATTGTCTGACGATGAGGTGGAAACGGGAATGGACTGATGGAGTGGAAACTTGAATCAATTTTTAAAAAATAGAGGAATGCGCTGTTGCCAAGAGAAGGGGTCAGAACATCACTAGTTCAATCGCAGGTCGAAGTAGAAATGCTTTTTTACGACGTTTCCTGCCTGCGGTTATGTGCTGATTGGTGGGTAGTAGAGAAGGGTGATTTGAAGAGAAAGGAAATGGAGTGGCGTGATTGGCTCCTGGCCCTGCCACTGGAATAAATAGCAGGATGGAAGCTGGGGCAGCGATGACGCCAGCACAGCGGGGAATTCATTTTTCCCCCCTCGTCACGAGTGCCAGCGAGAAGAGTATCCCTGGCTGCAGATGCCCACCCATCTGTTATCGCTCCGGTCATAGCTGGGCTTCCCTTCACTTTTCTGTAAACATGGTGCAGTTACAAAACTTTTCATGCTGCATCTAAAAAGAAAAAATCACGAGAAGGCAAGAAGGCTCTTCTTGTTCCATATCAGCTGGGATCAAAACCTCATTACGGTATATTATCTGCTCAGTTATGGATCACCGATCAATTCAGGTTCAGATTCGGCTTATTGATCAGAATCATGGCTCCATTTCTCATCATATTTTTGAGTAAGAAAACTTCAAACTTATGCAAAGAAAATCCTGCACACTACTCTCAACATTTCAGTCCCTCTGAGCCCTCCTCAAGAGTGTCTCTCACTTTTGACGAAGGTCCAGCAGTATTTCTTTTCATATGAGTGAAGCGACGCTTTTCCAACACACCTGCAACTGAGATAGGCGGATGTGCGAATATCCCCTTTGAGTAAGAAGACTTATCAAGTTACCTCATATTGAGCTGTATCCATGACGACTGAGCAACCTTTATCAACTGAAGAAGACCATGAGATTTGTTTAAAAGCCAGTAAGTGGACCTTGAGTTAAGATGGGTGTTCTTTTAGAAACCATAATAATTTCAAATTGAAACCAACATTCAAGATATTTGCATTTTCAAACTTTCAAAATATTTTGAAATCAAAACCCTCATTTGTCCTCTGAGGAAGACCATGAATTGCAATTGAAAGCACCAGAAAAAGCTAGTAAGTGGAACATGAGAGAAGTTTTTTTTTCCCCAAACATAAAAATTTTAAATTGAAACCAACCTTCAATATTTATTTATTTTTACGCCAAAATGTTTTGAAATAAAAAGCTTCCTGTCTCTGAGGAATACCATTGGATGTGGTTGAAAGCTCCAAAAATGCTAGTAAATGGGCCATGAGTTAAGGTTTCTTTTACCACATTAGAATATTTTAAACCAAAGATCATCTCCATCCACCGACGAAGACCATGACATGTGGTTGAAAGCAGCGGAAAAAGCTAGTAAGCGAACCTTGAGTTAGTGTGTTTTTTTCAACGTAATAGTTGTCCCCAAAAAAGCCAGTAAATAGACCTTAAGATTTATTTTTCAGATTCAGATTTTTTAAATTTAAAAAAAAAAAACACCTCGCTTGTAGGTGGACCATGAGTTTTTTTGAATTTTTGAAATCAAAAACCATGTCCATCCACTGAGGAAGACCATGATTTAGAATTGAAAGTTCCACAAAAAAAAAAAAGGTAGTGGACGTAAGTGAGCCTTGAGATGAGGAAGAATGGGCATTACCGTTGAAAGCTCCAGAACAGGCAAGCACGAGTACCTTGAGTTAAGAAAAAAAAACAAAAAATATTTTAAATCAAAAGCTACGTGTTGTTGCCTGATTTAAGCTTCTATATTTGTCGTGTTTGATATCTTATTCTGTCCCAAACCTCCTGTGTGAGGCATTAATGATGTTAGGACTGCGAATGGTCTCATTAATTTACTAACTGAAAATAAATGAGAAACCATTCGCGCATTGTTCAACTGTATATAGAATACATTCAGTCTCCGTCTTCCACGTGTGACGTCTAATGGAAGTGGAGCGCTGAGCGTAATGGGCCGAGGAGGTCTTGAGCGTCTGGCATGGGATACTAATCCAGCGGATACTTGATACAAGAGGCCTCAGAGACAGATATGCAGTCAGCATTAAGCATCAGTGCAGGACAGCGGGAATCTCCCCCTCATCTCAAAGCAGATTTAACAGTCCTCGTTACCGGGGAAACCGGCTCAAGGCACTCCCTTATGAATAATTAATGAGCGGGCGTCACCTCGGAATATCTGTGTTACCGTGGCAGCAGGCTTGGCCTCAGCTACCCCGTGAACCAGCACCAGAGCAGCGGAGACATCTAGTGGCTGCCACGCGGTGTTAAATTTAGCAACTCACAGCTGGTCGCCACAAGAGCTGTGGCCCTCCTGCTGTAGGAAAAATAACTTTGCATATAATTGTGCATTTGTAGTTAATGTCTGCTCTGATAATAGGGAAGCAAAGTGCTGCTCCTGTCGAAACATCCAAAAACAAAAAAAAAAAAGAAAAGAAAAGAAAGTGGGCCTTGACCTCCGCGTACCCGGAGCTCCACACAGCGTGTTTTGTTTTGTTTTGCACGGGGGAGGTTGTCGGGTGTCTCTGTTCCTTTAAAGGGAATCCGATTTGAAGGAGCGACGGCAGGGGAGCTGACCTTCTCCCCCGCTCTGCCTTTTTCCCTCCGGGCTTCCATGGCTGTATTCAATCAAGTGCCTCGACCATGTTTATGCAGTATGTGATGTTTATGCAACGCCTGCCCACGCGTGCGACTGCTTTCATGCACGCCGACGCACACACATAAACACCCACGGCGTCCGTCTGAGTGCAGTGTGACAGAGGGATACAGTGCTTCTCTTATTAGTTCAGGCATTACATACAGCATGGCCCAAACACAAATTGCAACAGAAACTCTTTCAACTGTTCTCGGCCGTGTTTAAAAAATGGATTTATGCGGGTCCTCTTGTCTCATGTCCACACAAAGGGTTCAGCGTCGTCCACAAGCAACCAGAAAAAGTGGTTTAGAGGAGACATGGAGTTGGATGCAGTACAGTGAATGTGCAAAAGGAAATTCCTTTAGATGCATAAGTGGGTCAAAATGACTTAGTGGTTTCTTTGTAATGAAAACAAGTTTTACTTGAGGGACAAATCTGTTCTATATTTACTGTAGTAAATCATAATTTGACCGTGATGTCATCAGAAATGAAGAAAACATATTAAGCTAAAATACTCACTTCTTTGACAACAACAGCCGTCTGTTCCCCTTTGAAATTTCTATTTTGGCTCATAACTTGCCCCTTTCACTTTGATTAGAGGTTAAATTAGTGCTGAATGTTTGCCAAATGAGTAAGTGTCTGTTTATGAGTCGCAAAAAATCATTAATAATCTTAGATAGAAAATAATAGAAGGAGTAGATGGAGTCTGGCAAGAAGTAAGGCAGGCAGTCACTGAATTCTAACTCCAGAGTGTGTATTTTCAGAGCAGTGGGCTTTTATTTTCAGGATAATGGGCTTAGATTTACATTGAGAGACAACTGACGGTTATAAACAGCTGGTCAACTTACCATGTAGGACTCGTTGTTGCTTATTATTGTCAAACTGCATTGTTGCGCTCGTCCTGCACTCCTCCTGCAGCCTGCCTGAGCCTCTTCAAGTCTGGGGAGGAGCGGGTGGGAAGAAACAACTCGCTTCAACTAAAGATAGTACATTAAATAGGATTTCAACCTATTTAATATGCAGTCTTCAGCTCCAACTGGCTGTTGGGACTGCAGTACTCATCTCTGGTTGCATAATTGTTACATATTGCTCTTTTAAAAGATAACGTGTTTACTGCCAACATTTTTATGGATCAGGACCAATTTATGTTGCTTTGCATACAGGTATAGTAATATGGTGATGTTGATTTAAATGAATATTTTATGAAGCGATAAGTTGTACCAGGGTGTGGTTAAGAAACACTTCTGAACCACCACTTGGAGTTTGTTTGTGTTGTGTGTGGTTGACCCACACTTTAAGATGCCTGGTCTATATTGGACTGTGTAGTAGTGTTTTGCTGATATTGATAATAAGGCCACATTAATTATACAGTATGTAGATGCTCCCCTGCAGGACACTTTTCTGTTTGTGCTACAGGATGTGTGTGTGTGTGTGTGTGTGTGTGCCTGGGATAAAGAGGTGACGGCAGTAGAATGTAATGCTTTGCAATACTTAAGGGACCACTTTGATTGGATAGTTACTGCGCTATACGCATTACCATGCCTCATCGATTCCACACATACAGACACGCACGCAGTGAGGCAAACCCTGGCCCTGCAGGATCTTTTCTGACCCGATTCGTGTTGCGACCGGGGGTTATAGCTGCTTGGGATGCCAGGTTTGATGACTTGCTATTCCCGACCCCCGAGAGAGGCCGAGGCAGGAAAGTCCCCCCATGGTGACCCAGCCGCGGTGTCCGCTTTCCCCAGATCTGGGCCACCAGACTGGCCTCATGCATGAGAGAAGCCTGGCCCTCTATATACAGCGGGGATATATTTATGTTTGGCAGCTCTCATGTTTTCCTCAGCACCCACGTTCACACTATTCCTTAATCATGGGTGAGGTCACATGGGGCACGCTATGGTGGTCAGTGTTTGGGAGGCGGTTTCTATGTCAGCAGTACACAGAGACCATGTGATCATGATAAGGCATTCTGTAAAATAAACTCATGTACTGAATACGATGCAAAAAGAAAAACTCTGTATCTATCTACTCGATTATTTGCGAATGCTATTTCTTTACATACTTGAACATTACAGTGAAAGGCAGCTTATTTGTTTTGCTGCTTTTATTCTGCTCCCCCCTCTACACCCCTCCTGTGAACACCAACGCAACCACACCCACTGCGGTCTCCACTGTTACATGTTTAATAGAACTGCTTGAATAATTTAAAGGGGCCAGACTATTTCATGGATTTCCTAGAGTTTTGTTGTCATTTTGAAGTGGCTAAGCAACCAAAGAAGAGACTCCAGAAAGTCACGCTTAGCCAGAAGCTGCCCCACCCGATTACCATTTTTTATGCTAAGCTAACCGCCTGCCCCATGTAGCTTCATATTTACCATACAGACATGAGAGCTGTTTCTACCCTCTCATCTAACTTTATAGCACATTCATGTGGTGTTCAAGTACGAGTTCCCAACTGGGAAAATTCATATGAACGCCCCCTCATGTCAGAACAACAACTCTAAAAGTCAGTGAAAAATTTGGCGTTGTATACACAGAGATACGGCAGACGAAATTAAATGTTTAGTTGATAGCTTTTCATTAATTCACGTATGTCATATCCTTTTTGGTCTCATGCAAATTGGAATGTGGTATTAGGTTATAACTGTTATAATTAATTAGAAACATTATCTATTAGCATTAACCCAGATAACAAGTCAGGTAGCCTACAAACAAATTCAGAATATAACTCGCGCTATCCTTAGTTGCGTCATTGTTGTTTCCACTTTACGACTTAAAATCACATGAACACACCGACGTTGGGAAAACAACTTCCCATCTCGGAAACTTGGACTATCGTAGGAGCGCATGTATGTACTACAATCTGAAGGTCGGCCATGTAGGAGGTTTTTTTGTTTGTTTGTTGATTTTTTTTACTTTATTCACAGATGTGCTCAGTCAGTGACATTCTGAGAAAAATAGACTACATTCAAATAAACAAACAGCCAAATAAATAAATATTAATTTGAAAAATTAATAGTGCAAACGTACTCTTAGCTGTTCCTGATTTTTGTTCCTCAAAATGGTCGTTTTTGGTCAACTGAATATAAGCTTTTAAGGATAACAAACAAAGTTTTTCATCAGTCGAATTCCTTTATAAATGTTGAGGAGGGACATTTTAATCGCTTCAGATATCGTTTGCAACATTTAACACCTTCATCTGTGTGTGGGCTCGGCAAAAAATAAGGTAGCGCACTGTGTCGGAATAGGAAAATAGAAGGAAATAGTTGGCAAAATTGCCAGGTTGTCATACCAAAACAAAAGAGTCGGCTCATACGGATCTTAACCGCTTATTAGCCTTAGTTTCTCAAAATCGCGTCCCTTTCCTACTGACAAAGACCTTTTTCTTTTAGCAGCTTCCACGCATTTTGCTGAACTTTACCATGATTTAGACAACCTAAAATTATCTTAAATTGAATATCCAGCGTGTAAATCCATTCTGTTGGTTACATTCAAGTATCTCCCAACACGGCCACGCGTCCAGGTTACATAGATTCTGTTATATGTCAGCTTTTGAAGCAGCATAAAAGAGGGAACACTTTGATGATGGCAGCAGCAGGTCAGTAGGAGTGAGCAGTTGCATCTGATGGTTCCACATCAGATCGTCTGGAAAATGATCATCATGCAGAGGTCATAGCTATTATGATCGTTGCCTATCATTACCGTACCTTCGCTTCCTGTCTCTGGCTGCTCTCCGTCCCTCCTCGACAGAAAATTGATGGTTTTCTGTTAACTAATGAAAAGTGCTCAGCCTCATAGAACCCAAATGCTGAGCCATGTGTTTCTTTGATGACAGACATGTTTCACCCACTGGGGGCGGTGATCAATAGCGCAGAGGAAATGTTCCAGCGGGGGGGAAAGCAGGGATTGATTTTTGTTTCACCCCCCACCCCCCCCCAACCCCAACCCAAACCCTGGCTGCCTTGATTCTGATGCTTGTGCAGTTTTGGAGCCTCAATTTGCACATTTGCATTCCTGCATATATATTATTCCGTCTGTCAGAGTGAGAGATTGACAGATGCTGATGATAATACCTCATATCACCTCAAAATGTCTTTGTGTAGGTAGTTCTGTACTGGAACCATTTATTCACTGTCGTCAGCCAGAGGTTGACTGACAGCTTCTGACAAAATGTTGAGCTACATCCAGGCTACACTTCAGACTTGGTGTTGATGACAGCGTTCTGGCCACTGTGAGGTTTTCGTGATAGGTTTTTTTAGCCAAGTGGAGCTCTGTAGAAGTAGGTGATTTTTGTTAAATCTGTTAAATCACAGGTCTGCACAGCACCTGCAACTGATGAATATTTAACCAGGACAGGTAAACAACAAAAACACCAAGGAAGTTTTCAACATTAAAACTTTAATTGTCTATTAATGTGGCGTCCATTTTATTCATTATTCAGCCCTTCTTTGAATGGCTTGACAAACCAGCTAAAGAAACAAAATGCCAGTTAAATTCTAAAAGTTATTACAAGGGAAAGGATATCTTTCAATTTTATGGAGAAGTTTATTTCCGAAGCAATCCCTCCAAGCATTCATTGGATATTTCCGTTTAATGTGTATCCTTATAGCTCCTCAGATGGTCATACTCTCCCACAACCATCCCTGTTTCTTGATACTATAGGCTGAGTGCTTTGTGGGTACTGTAGCTCTCTGTGGGCCCATAACATGGTGAACTAACAAAGGGAAATGCCTGAATGTGTATGTACCAGCTGCAGAGGCCGCACAGTATTTCTAAGTGGTGGTTGGGAGCAGGATGGAGGCTGGTAATGGACCTTAATAAAATCTGATGTTTTTTTTTTCTTGGTCTGTTGAAGTGTGGACTCAAATCCTGACTTCAGACATAAACACATAATTTTCCACATTGTATACATTATTGTATACACACAGTACAAACCAAGGACTAAAGAGTAGGGATGGGTATCGTTTTATTCAGTTACATTTTATTTGCATTGCGTCAAGTAATTACAAAGTTATCTCGGGGTACTTTTCAAATAGAGCAGGCCTAGACCGCACTCTTTATAAAACCAATTGTTCCCACTAAGAGCAAGCACTGAGGCAACTGTGGTGAGGAAAAACTTCCTTTTAACAGGCAGGAACCTCGAGCGGATCCAGGCTCTTTGATTGATACCGATATCGATGCTGGTACTGCTTATCGATACTCTAATTGATGCCGCTTAACAAAAGTTGGTGCTAAAATTAAAGAATTTATCATAAAATGACCAAGATGTGACAAGTGACAGTTATAAACAGCTTATCAACTTGCAGTCGAGGATTCGTCGTAGCTTGTTATTGTCTGTTTACGACGTTGTGCTCGTCTTGCGCTCCTGCAGTGTTCCTGTAGCCTGCCTGAGCTTCCCAGAGTCTTGGGAGTAGGAGGCAGGGGAAAACAACTCACCTCAACTGTGGATCATATATCAAATAGAATTTCAACCTATTTAATACACAGTCTGTGGCTCCAACTCGCCATTTGGACTGCAGAACTCGTTTTTGCATGTGCAATTGCTACATACTGCGCTTTCGTAAAGCGAGTCCACACTTTCTAATGTTTCACCCTATTAACTGTTAATTTAACTTGGCCTCAACACTGATAGCAGTCTTGTTTGTCCAGGAGCTTATCAATAATTTCATACTAACTAGTCAGCAACCTGCATCAGTTTAGGACCTGTTCTCGATACCTGTCCCTACCAGAGAGAAAGCAGAGTTTCATTTTATCTAACTTTACACATTTGTACATATTTTAACGACCGCCCTTCCTCGTCTTTTCTCGCCCTCCCCAGCGGCAGTGCTGAAGTACGAGAACAACGTGATGAACATCCGACAGTTCAACTGCTCACCTCACCCTTACTGGCTGCCCAACTTCATGGACGTTTTCACCTGGTCCCTGCCCTTTGTCGGAGAGAAGGGTGAGCATGAGTTCACACACACGCACACCCACACATTCTCAGCATGCTTTTGATGGAATATACTGTATATGAAATGAGAACACTGAGTACAAGCAGTGAGTTGTAATGAACACTCAGTCTCCTGAGTCAGTAATGAAAATGTCCCTGCCTCAAGTAATGTAGCACAGACACTCAGCACAGTTCAGTCAATTGACGTACATAAATACAATACTTAGACATGATTTGTGAGCTGCTCACATCTCACACAAAGTTATTAAATTAGTTGGACATGTGAGTTAAAGGGGTCTATGTTTTCTGTAAGTCAGTGCAAAACAAGCACAGGTTTGAATTCTGTCACTGCCTTGAAGAAGCATTTGGTCTTGTTGAGTTTAAGGTGCCCTACTGTTGTATCTGTGACACATCTGTGTCAATTAATCACACATAACTGCAAGTGACGCACACACTCCAGGAAGGCCATTTTGGGTGTGACCC
>JAJHUR010000351.1:0-13236 GCA_027495735.1 Lutjanus campechanus
GGTGTCGACCATCTCCACCAACACGAACATGATGCAGGCTGCAGGTTGTGAGCAGCTACCTGACAGCTGCTCACTCACACTCACACTCACTCACACACAAACACACACGCCGACACGGAGCTGCTGTGCTGAAACAAGCTGAGCTGTCAACTACCTCCTGGACAACATTTCCTGTTTGTCCACAGCGGAGAAAAACATCAATAACTGTTCACAATCTAACTTAAAACACCACTACAAGTACAATCACCTGCACTAAACTCAGGAGCATCCATGATGTATCCACGTGATTATTTATTTTTACGACAGTGAGCTTTTACGACATGTCGCAAACCTTAAAGATACAGCGCACATTTTAGGGTTCAGTCCTGTTGTGGAGGAGTGTATTGTTTGGTCTGTTCAATTTGACACTCTGTGAAGCCAAAAACACTTAAAACTCTAAGTTTGTGATAAAAAACAAACAAACAAACAAAAAAAATCATAAATATTTATTTTACTTTTTTTAAATTCATCCTCGTTAAAAATATAGTTTTATTTCTCTTTTTATTTTATTTTACTTCCTTGAATACAAGTTTTGTACATGCAAGTTCTTATAAATACAGGTGAAAAAATATTTTAAAAGGTATTTTATTGTTAATATATGTAATGATGATTCTTTGTATTACCATTATAGTTTTTTAAATTTCTTGTGCTTCCTTTTATACAGGTTTTGTGCATACAAGTTCTTATAGATAAAGGGTTAGAATTGATTAAATATTATTATTAATATATGCAATGATTTTTCTTTGTATCACTATAATAATTAAATAATTGATTCTCATAATTTTCACAGCTCTAAAACAAACATATATTGTAACTGGCCAAATATATACAAAGATTTTCTGGTAGGCCCTACTGCTATTTTTTGTTTTCTTAAAGGAATTACAGATTCTATGTTCTGTATGATTATATTTAATATAATCATACAGAACATAGAATCTGTACATACAGGAGTGTAATATACTAGTGTGAATAAACAGATGCACAAATATTCTTTATACTTAATGCTACAGCTATTTTATTTAAATTGCAGCCATATTATGTTATCATCCATTTCTATTTAAGCTCCTTGACTTAAAGTAATTACTTTCGTCTTTATTTATATTTTCCTTGTACTATTTTAATTGTCCTTGTATGTAGAAACCTGCTTAGCAATTAACCACGTATTGTGATTATAGATCTACAAGCAGGTATGTTGATATTCCAGTTTTGTGGTTGTTTTTTAAGTCCAAGTGGAAAGTGAACAATACTGTCCAAACACATGATCAGTATTTGGATAAAAAGAGAAAAACAGGTGATTCTATGTGTATATCAAGACACAGAGTTGATAGCAGCATGTTTGAGTTTGCAAGGTGCACTTGAAGGCAGCATCGACAGCTGTGGCCAATTCTTCCTCAGCTGGCAATCACATCATCACTCTTCATTTATGTCATTAAACAAAGAAAAACACAAAAACTCTCACTTCTGAATTGAATCTTTATTAATTTATCTTCTACTTTTACAAAATCAAGTTTAATGCTAAAACAGGTGTGTGCGGGGAATCATCACTATGAGAAAACATCTGCTCATATTTTTATTTGCTGTATCGGAACAAATGAAGCGTGCAGAAAATTAGATTTTCACACACATCAGAGAAAACCTGACAAAACAGAGCACACCTGAGTACAAAATGACACCACGGGCATGCCACCACACAAATGCCTTCATGAACATCGTTTGATTCATCACTTTACAGTAGCGCTTTTAAAATTCAATGCCTGAATAACAAAGCATCTGTTACATCACAGTATGAGCAAACTGCTTCACAAGAGGCTGGTTTAAATGTGCTTACAGAGGAAAAAGGTTAAATCAGCATTTCTAAAGATGCTTTAAAAATGAACATTGATCCTGGTGAATGCTGTACTCTGTACTTAATAATCAAATAATTATTATGGATATAGTGATTTTTTTTTTGAAAGGTGACATAATAGTGGGTGATTTATAGATAACCGTCATTTCTTAACATCTCAGTGTTTTCATTAGGCATCTTTGGCAGTAAATCTGATACAATGATGAGGAGTGTTTGACCATCAAAGTGACAGTGACTTAATGAGCTCATAAATCATGATTTCAGATAACCTCGAAGTGGAGGGAGTCATTACCGTTCAAGTCTTTAAAACTGAGCTGCTATTTCAAATCATCTCTCTCCTTGAAAATAACCAGAACGGAAATTTAAGAAAAATACACAAAGCCATCAAGACTCACCTTCCTAAAAATAACACGCCAGTTCTGGCTGTCAAGTCCCATCAGCGGCCGACAGCTACAATTCAATATCTGTGCTTTAATCTAACCCACAATCCACCTGTCAACGTGTTTGTGTAACCATTAGATTACTGGAGCTTTAGTTTAATGAGGACCATGACATTATGTTACAAATGGAGTTAATGGCTCTCATTTAGACAGGCAGCAGACAGCATTTCTTTCTTTGTTTTTATATATATATATATATATATATATGTATATATTTATATCTCTATATAATAATGTATTATTTATTTACACATCCCCATACAAAGTGCAGCTATATATCACATCATTTACACACAGGCCCAAAGTCAGTGACAGTTTAGTACGTAGGGATTCACCTCAGGAACAGTAATAATTAATCCAAAATACTTTCAATTCTTAGACAGCAGAATGAAAAAGTGACGGATTTACAGACTTTCTGGATGATGATGAGAATCAAACACAGAGGACCAGCAGTACTCCCACATAAAACATAGAAGCGATGACCTCAAACATCCCTAAGCCCGCAAAAGTATAATACCACGCTGTTTGAGTGGCACACACACTAGATATACATCATGGTGAGACTCTGCTTTATACCAAACTAAATACAAGAATAATCAAGAATCAAAATTTTCTCTCAACAACAACAGAGATGTACACTGAAGAGTAAAATGATAAATGATAGACAAAGCATGGCAAAGCACACCTAAATTTACTCGTCTAACAAAGTGCTAGTGTACAGGCATCTGGACACTAGATTGTGCGTATGTTTGAGTAAGAAAGACAGCAGACCTTCTCATGTTGTGGTAGACCAAACCTCAACCTGAAAAAAAACATTCAAATCAAAGACAAACAGCCTGTCATCTCCCATTACAGCTACAACAGGCAATTTCACACAGTGGCAGCTCCGGATGATAGCGGCGAGTAACTGAACTGAACTTTAACAGACTTGTGAAGCTTTAACTCACAACTATAGAGGTGTGAAGCTTTTTCTGGTCAGAGCACGATCGTGGCTGTTTTATGCAATTTCCCATGAGCACAGAAGATTTCCTGTGTCTATACGCTGCACCATTATTTACATTAAAGCTCTTGCCAGTGCAGCTTCACTGAAGGTTCCTACACATTTCAAAATTCCATATTTTTCCAGACTGAATTTTTGCTGGTGTGTTGGTGGGTTCATTACTTGTGGTTGGTCTTAGTCTCACACAGGGTTGGTCCAAAAACTTAATGATTCTTGATGCACAGGATACTGTGATAAGACACCATTGCTTTTGCAGTGGCCGTCCAGTCCAAACTCCCTTAGGCCCTTTTATCAGAAATTCTGAATTTTTCATTTTAGAAAATAGAATAGGGGCAATAGTCTGGAAACACCGATGTTTTTCTTTACATCCTCATCATGACCTGGAAATAACAAAACTCAAAGTTTTCCATAGTTTTCAATACTGTGTAGGAACTCTGTTCAATTTCTAGCAACACAAATCTGTTTGTGGTTTCACAAAAAATATCAGGTTGTGGTTTGGACTGCATGAACCAGCCTAGCCAGAGCAACAAGAGAGACAGCATGAGCAAAGAGGGACAGACAGATGCCAACACATCCCGATGTTAACCTGATAAAAACGATCATGCACCTCGTACACACACACACACACACACATACACATACACATACACAGGACAGAACACAGATGGCAAGAAAAAAATGGCAAGGCTAGCGCTAACACCATTGCCATATGGGCTGTGGTTTGTTGTCCCTGTCAGAGACAGACAACCACACAAGAGAGTTTTCACACAATGGGGTGTTATATCACGCAAATAGACGGAGAACGAGCAAGTAAGCAGTGGAGGAGCAGCAGAGGGCAAACGCAGATTCACATATTGGCTGAAATGTGGTGGAGTGAACCACAGACTGGGTCAGCTCAGACTGCAAAAGTGCAACAGCAGCAGCATGAAAACACAAGATGTGGGGAACAGGGGCTGATGGGACGTCAGTAGTGAGCGTGGATGGTAGATTGTTTACAGTGTGGCTCCAATCTATAGTGAGGAAACATTTGTTCAAGTCGATAATTGCATCAGAAAGCAGCAAACCTGGCAGCCCACTACAGGGGTAAAGTGACGGACGACTAATGGAGCTCATCATAATTACAGAGAAGATGAGGAAAAGATGTTGCTCAGGTGACAAGTCTGGACTTACCGAAGTAAAGTACATTCATATGAGGTGAACAGCTTATTGAGCTGTTTGGATGGAAACTACAGAGAGCAACATTAAAGAGGACGTATCTGGTCTTGGGATGGATTCTGCAGTTAACAATATTAAAGCTGTTAACCTGTCACTGCTTCAACAATGTTGTTTTAATAATATTCTGCATCTAACTTTATTGATTCAGGGTCTGAATCTGGTTTATATACTGCTACAGATACAGTCATTAATCAATTTCTGTAGGGGGAAGCCTGGAACGACTTTTGGTGAAACTAGACAACTTTTCTTTAGAGAAATACAGTAATGAGACAAATCTGTCACAAATTCAGGAAAATATCACCCCGTTCATTGAGAAAGTTGGACGTCTGTGTACATGTTACACTCAATGAACGAGTAAGCTCGACAAATCTGATTTATAACTCAGGAGTGCTGCCAGTGTGAACAATGCTGCCTATAACACAGACACACACTGCTAAGCTGCGTTTTTGTGTGCTTGCTTGTGTAGCCTACAGTAATTCTGCCTGTCGACAGGGAGTGCTTTCACAGTAATCCTGTTGGTGCATGCTCGTGTGTACGTGTGTGTGCGCTTTTTATCTGTACAGCGACGTTGTGTTTGAGTGTGTGTGCGTGAGTGGGTGTTTGTGTGTGTTCTTTCTTTCACCGAGCATAAATGCAAGTGTCAACACCAAAATGTCTGGTTACCATCTACCGTTAACATCGTCTCTTCCTCTTTGCTAAGCCCCCTCTCTAGGCCCACATTTCACCCCTTCTTAACCCACTTCAAGGCCCCTCATTGGCCTCCTACAGGCCCCGCCTCTCTCCTCTTCCATCATTTACTGGAGCTCCTTCATCCTGTTGAGGGCGGAGCCCGCCTGGAACCACTCGATCTGCGTCTCATTGAAGGTGTGGTTGAGAGAGATGGAGTCCTCGCTGCCATCGCTGTGCTTGACCACTGCAGTCACGGGCTGGAGGAGGAGGGGGACACAGGAGGCAAACAAGATCATGTGTCAATCATTTATCCTGTTTTTCTTCAAAATAATATTAAGAGAGAAGCCTGGCTGTCCTTTGGATCAATGTTTCATTAGTGCAGAACAGGAGTGTCACAATTCTTCTAGTTTTGCATAGTCAGACTTCTCTCCTGCTATAAAGAAAAAAACGCTCTGCCTCACCACCATTTTGCAGGACGCTGCAAAATAATGTTGAGGGAATCTCATTTTAGTGGAACACATGCACATGGGAAGGCGAGCTCTGGCATTAAAATGACTACATCACTGCAAAACAAAAAGGTTACAGCTATTAGCTTGTTTACATTTGTACCATGAATGACCCAGGTGCTAATTTGCCGTTTTCAGTGTGTTCAGTGTGTAGGTTGCAGCTCTGGGTTTGTCATTTCCCGGTGATTTTGAAAACGTAGCAAGCGGATGCTGCAATGACGGCACTGACAGCTAGGCTATTGTTAAGACTATGGAGCTTTTTATTTGTAAAGATCAACAGATGGGTTTTGTGATTTTGATTATTGAAACGGAAAGCTAATTTAGATTTTTTTTTTTTTTAAATTTAATATTGAAATTGTGCACATTATTGCTCACCTTGCCAGGAGCCAAGGATTTCAGCCCGGTGATTGAAATCCTGTCATCAGGGCGAATTTTGTCGTAATCTTGGGGGTCGGCAAAAGTCAGAGGCAGCAGGCCCTGCTTCTTCAGGTTGGTCTCTGCGAGGAGGAACAAATTATGGAAATATGAGCCGTTATGGTAAAACACTGACTCATACAGTACTTCCACGATGTAATCAGAGAAGGGCTCATTGTGTGACAGAAGTGTATCTGTTACAGAGAAGTACAAGGTTATGGATAATGATGCATGTGAGTATATGTGTCTGGTTGCTATTGATTAGCAGCAGCTCTCATTATGAATTAGATGCTGCATTTACACCCAATTCATGTTGTTGAAAGTCTAAGATTTGTATACATATATGTAAACTGTATTAAAGGCAATATGTAGCAACTGCACGTTCAAAAGTGAGTACTGCAGTCCAAATAGCGAGTTGGAGCCATAGAGGGTATATCAAATAGGTTGAAGTCCTATTTAATATACGATCTGTGGTCGAAAAAAGTCATTTTCCCTGTGCCCTCCTCCCCAGACTTGAGGAAGCTTAAAGCGACATTCCACTTTCCAGGATTAACCCACGTATTATATACTCACCACCCTGTGGATGTGATGGTAGATGAAAATCTTCAATTTCCAAAACAGTCCTGGAGTTTTAGGAGGAACAGGATAGCAACCTCGTCCAGTACAATGGCCGTGACTTGTGACCACCGATAAAACGTTAAAAATAGCACACAAAACAAACACAAAAATTCCCCATCCTGCTCGTGTGGTGTAATCCAAGTGTCCGCTAGCCGCGACATTAAAAATTAACCGCAAAAGACGCCATTTTCGCCATGTTTTTAGCAGAAATATCAGCTGTTGCAGGTAGCCAGTAAGATGTAAACATGGCGTCGATCTCGCGAGACTTCGTATATATACTAATGGCCGCACATGCCGAAGTCTCGCGTTTTCTAACGTTTTATCGGTGGTCACAAGTCACTGCCATTGTACTGGACGAGGCTGCTATCCTGTTCCTCCTAAAACTCCAGGACTGTTTTGGAAATTGAAGATTTTCATCTACCATCACATCCACAGGGTGGTGAGTATATAATACGTGGGTTAATCCTGGAAAGTGGAGTATCACTTTAAACAGACTGCAGGAACACTGCAGGAGGGCAAGCAAGACCAATGAACATTACCATTTTACAATGACACACAACATCGAGTCCTGCACTGTAAGACAATGAGCTGTTTGTAACTGTCAGTTGTCTTTCAATGTAAAGTTAAGTCGGTTATCCTGAAAACAAAAGCCCACTGCTCTGAATATACACACTTGTCATTTAGTACAGTAAATATATTACAGATTTCTCCTTTAACTATGTTGTGTAGGCTCTGAGGAAATACTTTCACACAAATGACAGCAGCAAAATTACAACTTGGAGACTTCGACAGTGCTGTAGACCTCCGTATTGCGGCAGGACTGTAAACATGCCAGACTAAACAATCATCACTTTGCCCTGGAACCCAATCACAACTATGAAGACACTTCTTTCGTGTTGCATCTATCTTTCACAAATGGTTAGAGTGTAAGCAAAGCAACACTGCATATGACTAGAATAATGTGACTAGACTGAGTCTTAAATGTGAGAGATGGACGGATGTGTGCAGATTTTTTTTCTCTCTGTTCTCCTGAAACTTACCATGGATTCTGGCAAAGCTCTTGACGATGATGGCGCGTCCTCCAAGGTGTCGTGGCTCCAGGGCAGCGTGCTCTCTGCTGGACCCTTCTCCATAGTTCTCGTCTCCAACCACCACCCAGCTCTCTCCATTGGCCTGAATTTAACAGTTAAACAAAGATGAAGGACAAATTTAAACTACTGCAAGGATGAGGACATAGGAGACAAATAAAGTGCAAAAAGGGAAATTTGCTGCGGGAGGAAAATAGAAAATGTAAGTAAGTACTTTTTGGTTATTTAACCATTCAAACTTTCCTTCAAGCAGGTTATCTCTCTTTTATAAAACTGTTCAGAGAGATGTTGATTCAACTGTTTGTTAGTGGAACTGCTGAACTGTGCTGCACTGTACTGGCTGGAGTTTCTGTTATTTTGTCCACCCTGCTACAGGTTTGTTGTATTAGACTGCATTAGTTTTAGCCTGGTGTGCCTAACATCCTGGCAACTGCTCGAGTATCGCTGAAATCAATCTAATGCATAAATGTAAAACAAATAATCAAATTCACCTTGTAGTTGCGAGCCACATCGGGCACACCTTCGAACTTTCCTGTCAGCTGGTTCTTGATCTTGTTCACGGCATCATTCTCGATGTTGACCGCACCGATCAGCAGATTGTTGGAGATGTTGTCCAGGTGGCCGCGGAACTTCAGCCATGGCCCGGCCGCACTGATGTGGTCAGTGGTGCACTTTCCCTTCACCTACAGCAGCACAGGAAACAGGAAGAAGGGGAAGATTAGCACATATACAGGATAGGGAATGAAGTGAAACAACAGCTGTGAAAGACCCCACCATTTATATAATTCAGTGGAGTTCAGTCACTTTTCAGCATCTCCACCGTGTCTGTACATCTCAGCCACAATCCAACTCTTTCCTACTGAAGATATAAAGCTTTAAACTGCAGTGCGCATGTAATAAAACAGTGCAGCTCACTGATGTGTTTTTAATACTTACCAGCAGGGATGCATGATATTATTGGCACGTAAACAATATTAGCAGATAAAGACTTTAAAATGAAATATCAATATAGACTCGAAATGCAGATACTTCTGGCGATATGATGGTGATTTAATTACGCTCATGTGACGCAAGTATGTCTGCGGTGTTTTTTTTAAGTGTCTGAAACAAAGATCAAAGTTGCTATTTTTAGTAACTGCTGAGTGTCGGTAATGTGAGGAGGAGCCAAATCACATTCTTTCAACACCACAAATGTAAACAGGCACTAGCGAAAAGTTTTCTCATGTTGCCCAGTGAATGTGTTCATTTTGAAAAGCTTTGCACATCATGTCTGCATCTGCCAGTGGGCTGTAAAAATAACAGCAGGCATAATAATATGTTAGTTCACTACATGAGAGACTTGATGTTGGTGCTGAAAAAGTACTGAAGTGTCGATAGTTTTGACAACCTTATTTTGGCTTTTTCATATCATTTTTGAGAAAAATGTAATTGCATCCTTGCTTTTTATTTTAAATCTGACTCACACTTTAAGATGCTTTTCAGCTCTGCTAGTTCTCCCTTACTTGTACATCCACCACAACTTCCCTTCCATTTCCTGCTCACCTTGATCAGGACCCTCATGCCCTCCAGGTCTTTTCCATTCCACTTGTCAAAGGGCTCCAGCAGCTGCAGACGGTTGCTGGAGGGGCTCACGTCCACCTGAACAATATCAAATCAGGTTTAAGACATAAAGGTTTTTCCAAGAATATTTTCAAAAGGATAGTGGGGCAGACAACTTCCAGACATCAAACTGAATTTTATCTGAACACCAAAAACTTTTTTGTCAACTGTCACATTACACGTTTCTGTCTAAACAAGCCTTGAACATGCTGTTAGTTTACACTTGTTTACTCTTTTATCTACAGGATCAAACTCTTACACTAAAAGTCTGTTTGTTGTTGTGCTGCTTTCTGGATTCTTGAGATTAGATATAATGTCTTTTAAAAACAATCACCTTAACTGAGCTGCCCTCAGCTGGGGGATGCTGGTAGGTGTCCTGGCCCGGGTCGAAGTCTCTGGCGGGCAGCTCGTCACCAGTGGGGGGCTCCAGCTTGAACTTCTCTCCGTTAGGAGCAGTCAGATAGTCAGTCTCTGGGTTGAAGTTGAGGGTGCCGGCGATAGCCATGGCGGTGACAATCTACATTGAATTACATAACAGGCATTCAGTCACCAGTGACAGTTAAATGTGTTTAGATCAGAACATTCAGAGACAGAGGTTGTGTCTGTCTGTTGATGCCCATGTAATCATGGGCATCAACAACCATGAAAAGCTGAGCTTGTATTTTGCAGTATACATGCAGTAGTTTTTACCTCAGGGGAGGTGACAAAAGCATGAGTGGCCGGGTTAGCATCATTCCTGGCAGTGAAGTTTCTGTTGAAGGACGTCACAATAGTATTCTTCTCTCCTTTTTTCACATCTTTCCTGAGGAAAGTCAAAAGACAGAGCATGTTACTCTGCTGCATTTTGTTTCACCTACATCACTCAGAGGAATTTTCGATTTGATCTTCAGACTTAACTTTGTACTTTTGTACAGTGAGCCACCTGTTTTAAAATCAGTTTACAAGATTTAAAGTCTAAAGCCCTGCTGGTGGTCCTAAGAGACTGTGCCCACTAAAGTCTTTTTTTCCCAGCTGAAAACAACGGCAGGTGCTCTCTCCTCAGGCATTAGTTTTCTCCTGCCTTCCTTTTCAGTCCTTCCTTTCCATGAACCAGCGTTGGTAAAGAGGAAATACTGTCAACAATTACCATCTTGACAAATATTGCTAAGAAATTTCATGGGAATCTGGCTGATGATTGTTGAGATATTTTTCTGAACCAAAGTGTTGGCAGAACAGATTAATAAACTGCCATGACACTGCTGCCATTACAGATGACATGCATACCTGTCCCACTGTCCGATGCAGGGTCCACAAGCATTGGCCAGCACGACTCCACCAACATCACTCAGGATCTTGGCCTGAAAGGACAGCGTGAATTTGAAGAATTCCTTTCTTGAATCTTTCAAGCACACATAATTTTTGTCTTATGAAAAAAAAGACCTTCTGAAAAAAAGACTAGTACAAGCTGCCTAAATGCTTTGTGTAACTTGATAAATATTCAAACTCACATATCCATCCCTCTCGATTGTGGCACGGATCTGTTCTGATCCAGGGGTGACTGTGAACTGGGCCTTGCACTTCAGACCTTTATCCAGAGCCTGCTTGGCCAGAGATGCCGCTCTGCCCATGTCCTCGTAGCTCGAGTTGGTGCAGCTGCCGATCAGACCTGCACGAGACAAGTTCAATGTTTGTAAGAGGAGAACTGAGAACGAGGAAACTAAAATCAGCGCGTATACAGTTACAGTGACGGATTGTCAGGACTCATCTATTTTTAAGAACACGTCTTGCATATGAATGAGAGGAAATTTGTTAAAGAGGAAAAGACACAAAAGATGAGCAGGTCTGTAATTATACTTGCTGATCATCATAATTATGTTCTAATTATGATTATTCTATTATGACTATTCTAATTATGGCTATATTCTATTGCACTCCTTCTGGTAGGCCACATCACCGGACCACATGACAGGACTGTAATGTGATCTGAACATATCTGGTCAATAACACGGTGACTAGGAACAATGAAAGAAATATCAAATACCACTAGACAAAGCATTAAAAATACGCAATAACTGAAAGATAATACAGCTGAGTCACAAATACTGACCAACTTTAACCTCCAGGGGCCAGCCGCTCTTCTTAGCTATAGTTCCAATATCAGAGACAGGGTGGGCTAGGTCGGGGGTGAACGGCCCGTTGATGTGGGGCTTCAACTGTTAAGCAGGAAACAAGGCAAAATGAAGCATGGTCATAATTTGAGCAATGTAGGACATGTTTGTGCATGTTATAGATACATACACATTTGGAAACCTTTAAAACAGGAACACTAAAAAGTTGAAGCAAAAGTATGGGACTAAATGAGAAGTGGGTGCTGTGTGAACATACCAGCAACATTAGCAAAATTTGACAGGTCAGAGATTCTTAATCATATCTGTACATTTCTGGTTTTCTGCCTTGTTTCAGTAGCTCAGTCATTCATTAGGCTATTTAATTTCATGCTATTTAATGCTTTAATAAGGTTTCTCAGTTGAAATGCTTGTCTTATTGTCTTGCTTATCAATAGCCAGTGTATAATTTAGAGTAGATGCCGGTTGGCACGCCCCAAGTTCGAAGAAGCAGAGAGAAGTAACATCATGGACAAGTTGGTAAAACACTGACTTAATACACTGTCGAGAGCAATATTTGGCTTATATGAAGGCGGTTTCCCATCAGAAAAGTGTTTCTGACTGCAAGGTAAAACAGTAAAAATATTCTAAATATAGTGTGCACTTGAATTGATATTGATATTTTTAGATGGATCTTTTTTAAGTGGTGAAAATAAATTTTGCTGCTGACCCTGTCCACAGCAGTACATTTTTTAGCTTCCATGCTGGCACTCTGCATCTACTGAAGGTAATACACTGACTATCAAAAAAGGACCTCAAACAACCACACATTAAATAAGTTTCATTTATATTTCACTTAAATGCATTAAAAGTAAACCACCATGAAAGCACATAACGAATACGCCCTGGCTCCTAAGTAGTTCATCCTATCCTTTGATAATGGAGCGAGCTACAGGTGACGTGCAATCATTGCAAAGCAGCCAATCATTTATGGTTCACTAGCTACATGTCACACAACAACAAAAACAGCATGGAATGAGAAGATGAGTGCAGACTGGGGCAGCGTATTCGCAGGAATGTGACAATATAATATGTATCAAGATACACGAGTTACAATTCAATATATTGCAATACACTGAGATACTGTAAGCACTGTACAGATAAAAATGAGTTAAAAAAGTTAACTATGCACGCTGTTATCCAGCGGTCACAAAATAGTATAATTTCTTGTTCATGTAAAATTGTAAAATATGTGGGCGGACGTTTAGCTCAGTGGGTAGAGCGTCCAACCCATGTATTGAGGCTGTAGTCCTTTGCAGCGGCCGCTGGTTCGACTCCCGTCCTCGGCCCTTTGCTGCGTGTCATCCCCTCTCTCTCTGCCCCCTTTCCTGTCTACTCTTCAGCTATACTATCAATAAAGGCACAAATGGCCAAAAAAATAACTTTAAAAATAAAAAATAAAAAAATAAAAATAAAAATAAAATTGTAAAGTATGTTGATTTTCTTTTCTATAATATGCAGTATACTATGATTATTATGTGTTACATAGTGTGAGCAACTAGCATGTAGTATAGATTTGGAACATGCTGATAGTAATGTCTGACATTACACAACTAATGTTAGGAAACCAAGGTGTTTTGACTCACCTCACTCAGGTTAATCTCGATGACCTGGTCGTACTCACAGCCCTTATCTGGAACCAAGTCATCTTTGAACTG
>JAJHUR010000351.1:13256-56999 GCA_027495735.1 Lutjanus campechanus
TGACAGGTCAGAGATTCTTAATCATATCTGTACATTTCTGGTTTTCTGCCTTGTTTCAGTAGCTCAGTCATTCATTAGGCTATTTAATTTCATGCTATTTAATGCTTTAATAAGGTTTCTCAGTTGAAATGCTTGTCTTATTGTCTTGCTTATCAATAGCCAGTGTATAATTTAGAGTAGATGCCGGTTGGCACGCCCCAAGTTCGAAGAAGCAGAGAGAAGTAACATCATGCACAAGTTGGTAAAACACTGACTTAATACACTGTCGAGAGCAATATTTGGCTTATATGAAGGCGGTTTCCCATCAGAAAAGTGTTTCTGACTGCAAGGTAAAACAGTAAAAATATTCTAAATATAGTGTGCACTTGAATTGATATTGATATTTTTAGGTGGATCTTTTTTAAGTGGTGAAAATAAATTTTGCTGCTGACCCTGTCCACAGCAGTACATTTTTTAGCTTCCATGCTGGCATTCTGCATCTACTGAAGGTAATACACTGACTATCAAAAAAGGACCTCATACAACCACACATTAAATAAGTTTCATTTATGTTTCACTTAAATGCATTAAAAGTAAACCACCATGAAAGCACATAACGAATACGCCCTGACTCCTAAGTAGTTCATCATATCCTTTGATAATGGAGCGAGCTACAGGTGACGTGCAAGCAGCCAATCATTTATGGTTCACTAGCTACATGTCACACAACAACAAAAACAGCATGGAATGAGAAGATGAGTGCAGACTGGGGCAGTGTATTCGCAGGAATGTGACAATATAATATGTATCAAGATACACGAGTTACAATTCAATATATTGCAATACACTGAGATACTGTAAGCACTGTACAAATAAAAATGAGTTTAAAAAGTTAACTATGCACGCTGTTATCCAGCGGTCACAAAATAGTATAATTTCTTGTTCATGTAAAATTGTAAAGTATGTTAATTTTCTTTTCTATAATATGCAGTATACTATGATTATTATGTGTTACATAGTGTGAGCAACTAGCATGTAGTATAGATTTGGAACATGCTGATAGTAATGTCTGACATTACACAACTAATGTTAGGAAACCAAGGTGTTTTGACTCACCTCACTCAGGTTAATCTCGATGACCTGGTCGTACTCACAGCCCTTATCTGGAACCAAGTCATCTTTGAACTGATCAGACAAAGAGGAGATCTCTGAGCGGGAGAGAAGAAAGAGACGAAGCTGGAGGTTAGACTCAGTGAACGAAGACTAAACAAAGAAGACTAGACTAACAGGAAGACACTCACCTCCACGGCCAGTCTTCTCCATGTACGTCTTCATGCGGTGATTGTAGGGGAACACAGATGTAGTGGCACCGATCTCAGCACCCATGTTACAGATCGTGGCCATTCCTGAAAAATCAAAGTGTCAAATATACTACACTAAAGTTGAAAACATCTATTTTGTCATTGTTCTTCCTTTCTTTGATCTGTCACCAGCATTTCAAGTCTTGTGATGTTTCTGATCCTTACCGGTGCAGGAGATGGAGTCAACTCCAGGTCCATGATACTCCACAATGGCTCCAGTGCCACCCTTCACAGTCAGGATACCAGCCACCTTCAGGATAACATCCTTCGGAGAGGTCCAGCCAGACAGCGTTCCTGTCAGCTTCACTCCAATCACCTGACGGAAAAATGCACACAGGCGTAAACAAACAGAAAGAACAAACAGACAGAGACATTCGTTGAGGCATTCAGCGGTTGAAAACTGTGTCGAAATAGAAATTAAAATAAATTTACAAGATATCAGATGCCAAGAACTCACTTTAGGACACTTGAGCTCCCAAGGGATTCCAGCCATGACATCCACAGCATCAGCTCCACCCACTCCGATACAGATGGCACCCAGGCCACCGCCATTGGGAGTGTGGGAGTCTGTACCAATCAGCATCACTCCAGGATAGGCATAATTCTCCAGGATGATCTGTCCAAAGAAAGGGACATTCACAGTCAGTCACACATTTTCCCTTTGGGACTTAAAGCGTCTTTCGGCTGCTGTTTGAAACGGACGACTTCTCTGGAAATGTCCTTTTCTGGAAGCACTAGACAAGAGGTTATATTAATCACTCTGGCACAAATACTGTTTGGAAAGAACTGCATGCTGATTCACTGCAGGCAGTGCATGATGTGCAAGTTCACTGACAAGAATTTATTAAAGATCCCCTGCAGACATGTTTTAAGATGTACAAAAATACTCTGCGTTGAATAATAATTTGTCTCTGGCATAGTTCTTCCATTAAAAAGTTCAATTTCCAAGTTAAGACGTTTTAAAGGTCCAGTAAGTGAGAATTAGGGGCCT
Organism: Lutjanus campechanus; assembly: GCA_027495735.1. Lineage (NCBI taxonomy): Eukaryota > Metazoa > Chordata > Actinopteri > Lutjaniformes > Lutjanidae > Lutjanus > Lutjanus campechanus. The sequence goes on from JAJHUR010000351.1 coordinate 15,588, forward strand.
CTTTTGGCAAAATATAGCAGAAATTGAATAAAATATTCATAGGTATGTTTTCATAAGTGTGTAATCACCTAAAAATAAGAATCCTTGTGTTTTCACCACCTTAGAATGAGCTGTTTATATCTACACAGATTCTACCCAGTGATGAATGCATACAGTGATAAACAACAGCATAACGCTTGTATGTTTCTGTTAAAACGAACCATGTTCAGTACAGATGCATGTAGAGGCTGTTGATTTGCTGTCATTAGTATTGAACTAGTATTGAAATATAAAACAAAATTTTGATCACAAAAAAATCAAACACATTCATAGCATCCTTATAACTCTGCGTACTGTACCTGATGGATGATCCCTGATCCAGGTTTCCAGAAGCCAACTCCATATTTGGCAGCAGCAGTTGCCAGAAAGTTGTACACTTCCTCGTTCACTTCCTATGTTGAGAGCGATTGGGGAGGAATTAGGGCTTCTGCCGAGTTATTTTTATACATGATACATGAGCATCCTTGATGTGACCATAGAAGAATAAATCTGGCTGCAGCAACTAATCCTACGGCTTGTTGGCCAATTTTTAAATAAAATCTAAACAAGTCTATTCAAGACAATATGCAACGCTGTCAGTTCAAAATATACTGCAATATACTGAAAAGTTATTTTAAAATGAAGTTTCACTGAATAAACACTATCCAAAATAGAACTTGGCTCTTGTTACACTCATTGTGTTAATTGTCAGAACCTCATAATAAACTGAGCCAAAAGCCAGAGAAACGTATAAAGCTGTAGCGTCTCTATAACTGCATCTATCTTGCCAACACATTAATTAGTTTGATGTTAGTATCATATCGGATACACATTTTGCAAGCATACAAGCTCTTGTTGGTTGATGTCTGTTGTTGTTGGTGTCAACTGTCTGTGTGTGTGTGACTGGCTGTAAAAAGCTGAAGCAGCTCTTGTCAGCTGAAATAAGTCATTTTCAAACGAGAGGAACTATCAGAAGCAGCAGCTATAAAAAGCTGTCTGTCATTGTTGTTTGTATAGTTCATCACCTGCCAATGGAAATTTGCAACAAATGACTGTAGTGCTGTAAATACTCCGTCCACCTTTCCTCTGCCTGTCCTCACCTTAGCCCTCTGCAGGTCCTGAGCCCCTCCAATCTGAGCCTCAATCAGATGATCACAGTGGATGGTGGAGGGAACGGCCACCTTGGGAAGACCGCTGCTGATGAACTGAAGCATGGCCATCTGAGCTGTAGCATCCTGCATGGCCACGCGGTCTGGACGCAGGCGCAGATAAGTGCGCCCGCGGTCGATCTCCTGCCCCACTGGGTCATCCAGGTGACCGTATACAATCTTCTCTGACAGAGTGAGAGGCCTGCCGAGCCTGGTGGGAAAGATTCGTGGAAAGAGGTAAAAATTGTGTTGTCTTGACTTGGGAACTATATGTACAAATGCAAACCCCAGTTCCAAAAAAGTTGGGACATTGTGTACGTAACGCAACGTAAATAAAAAGATAAAAAATTGCAACAACTTTTCAATTTTATAATCAATTGAATACAGTACAAAGACTAAATATTTGATGTTCAAACCAATTAACTTTATTGCTTTTTTCTAAATATTCGCTCTGAATTTGATGCCTGCAACATGTTCCATCATGTTGTGTCAGGGGCATGTTTACCACTGTCGAATTATTCAAACAGGTGTTTTTTTTTTAGCATTCCACAACTTTTCCAGTATTTGTTGCGCTTGTCTCAATTTTTTTTTTCAAACATGGTTTACAAAAACAAAAGTGTCTTTGTACTGTTTTCAACTGAATACAAGTCAAAAAGTATTTGCAAAATCATTGCATTCTGTTTTTATTTAGGTTCCCCACAGCGTCCAGATTTTTTTGGAATTGGGGTTTGTAGGTACATTGTCCTGTGTTTTGTGTCTCACTTTGGGAAAGTACTGTATATGCCAAACTAGGCTTATCGCCAAAGTAAGCACTTGCAGGCTAGCTGTTGATCTAATAATCATATAACAGCCACTTGAAAAGCTTTTCCTATTCCTGGATTACAGCATGTGGTACACTCAGTAAGAGGGGAACACCAGGTCATCCAAAGTTAGCTCTGTGGCACTCGCTGGCCCTGACAAGTCAACACAGTAAATGTCACAAGATTTACTATGCAGCTGTAATAAACACCAGCCATTCCTCGTGAGCCAAAGTGTAATCAACAAGGACCCTGTGTGTGCTCATGTGTATTTCTAAGAAGGGCAACTGCTGACCTCCTGCGTACAATGTTGATGTTCTCATGCATCTTCTCATAGTTAACGCTGGAGCCAGGCTCAAAGCGGCTCATAGCCACCTTGGCCTTGGCGCTGAAGGCTGAAGAGACATGAAATCGCCTTGCGCCGGTTCCAAGGGACAGCTAGACCAGAGGAAACAGAGGACAATTTTGGGAGACAGCACCATAAACAAAGCTTAATTATACACTTTAGGACTAACATTTCAAATGTTGAGTTATTTAATAACTATGCAGAGAAAAGAAACACAACCACATCATGTGAGGATAGTTAAAATATAATCTTACAGGTGCAACCAGTAAAAATGTGGCCTACGGAGAGACATAAGAACAATCCTCCATTTTGGTCACAAAAGCTACAATCAGTTTGGTTAGACACAAACATCAGATCAGAAAGACAACCTTGAATGTCTCAAGATGCTCTACAAGATCATTGGCCTTTGATAAAATACCATCCGCTTTTTATACCACCCATTTTATTTAGCTTGTTAAGAATGAATATGAACGTCAGGATTTTGTTCATGCTTGAAAACAGGCTGCCAGACTACTGACTGACACTAAGCTCTCTGCAAACAGTACAACATATAACACATCAGAGGACCTTTCAATACATTTTACATTCTTTAAGTATGCAATGTACAGCTTTACTATGTAGTAAAATACATTAGCCTATATATACACTACACAAATATTAAATCAAACTGACATTAGACTGAATATTAGACATTTAATCAAACTGCTTCAAGTTTTTGAGATATTTTTATTAGCTGTCTTTTACCAGCAAAGCAAGCCATTGTAGCATTGATTCAAACATGTCATGCCAATGTGTGATCCTAAGCGATACATGAAATTTTAAACCGTCTATATTCACTTGCTTCATATCTGTGTTTATATCCGGTGGAAAGTCACTGTGCTCAGAGAAAATTGGGTGAAAGTTTATACAGCTCATATTACAGGGGTTAGCCTCATTCTCTTGGCTGTTACTGCCAGCCTAATATACTGAGTGGATTCAACATCCCCCTTCACTGTTAACTATAGATGAGCACTAGAGGTACGCAGGTACATGTACTGTCTGTAAAAAACAGTACTGGAAACATTACAGAATGTTAATGCTTCTACTTGTCATCTGCAAATTCATTTTGTTTGACTCAGAAACTATGAGAGAAACATTTAATGACATGTACTTTGAATAGAAATGTTACAAGATGATGGTAAGGATATCCTACTGCGATCAAATACTTCATCATGTACGAATGCTCAGTGTACACATAGAGTATGTCCAGGCAAAGTAAACCAAAGGAACACTGTTTTCTACAGCAGAAACAAGATCAGTATAAACAAATCGGCAGCAGGGGAAAATTTGCCCTTTCTCATAGCTTCAGAAAATGTTGATTTTTAGTTGACAGCAATGACCAGTGATCACAAATAGGTTAAATGTGGTCAGTTTGGTATATTTCGGGATGTACTTTGCGTTTCCAATTTTCAGTAGATTAAACCTAAATGAGGAGAATCACCATATACAAACTATACTCAGGTGTGTTAAAAACATTCACACAGGTTTTGAAAGAGGACTCTTTGTGACACTGTAATGTGGCAACACTATAACACACTGATACACGACTGGTCAGCTGGTTCAGTGTTTGGGTCGGTATTTTCCACATTAACAAGTAACAGCAAGTGGTCAATGAAAAACCCGTTTGAATGCATATGATATACAAATTACAGAATCTAAAATCTATACAAAAACATACATTTTTTTAATCCCTGCTATTCACACTTATGGCAAAGATGTATAATGGAGGCAGAATAATTTACAGTTTAACAATAAACATGATTGTCCCAAAATGATATCAGGACACCAAAACATTAAACTTTCATTGTTATTTTCAATAATAACAAAATATCCATACGTTTTTTTAAAAAAGACACACAAATAGAGCAAAATATATGTATATATTAAACCTGAATTTAGAAAAAGGATCAAATATACATAAAAGGGCTGCCTATAAAGCTGTTAAATAAAAACAATCAGCAATATGTTCTGTTAAAAAAAAGAAGTTGTGTCATAAGTATCATATTGGCACACATCAGACAACATGCATGCTGATACCCATATAAACCAATATAGCTACAATAGGCCAATATCAGCAAATAATAGTGGTCAGGCTCGAATGTCAACAATGAGAAAAGCAAATTGTCCACTGCTGCAGTGCTATGCCATCTACTAGGGCTGAACAATTTTGAAAAAAAAATCTAATAATTATTTTAACTGATATTGTAATTGCAATGTGAAGGAAATGACCACTTTCACAACAATATTCTATTTTATTTTCAGACAATTTTCTATTTTATTTTCATTGACAAATATTAACTTTTTAAAAAAATATATATTTAATTGATTATGGTGGTTAATCTGTGTGACTGAGGACTGAGAGTAATTCCATCTCTGCATTGCTTGAACTGATTCTCTTCAAATGAAAGGAAAACTATGGCACTATCTCATAAACGTAGGAGGTAAAGAGGAGGTACTGTCACATCTCACAACTCAGACAACTCAAGCACACTACTCTGGCAATCAGTTTTGCTCTTTTTTCAAAACGTGGTGTTTCTCTATTACTTTGTATAATACAAGTTATATTCTGCTCTGTTTTTGCTCCTTTATACCACATGATATGTATTTATGGGAACAATTGCAGTAGGTGTATATTTATGTTTATGTGTGTGATTACATAATCTGAAATAATTAATAGTAATTTTTTGTTGATATACTGTATGTTCTGAAATATCAATAAAAATAACCATCCAAATAAATAAAACAAATATATATAGTATATAAATAAACAGAACTCCCTCTGCACAGCCAGTCTCAGGGATCAGGTGCAGGAACATCTCAGATAAAATTATCAACATAAACCACCGCACACTTAACTGAATTACTCTGGTTTTATTAGGAGCTCCTGTGGTTTATGTTGATAAAAATATATATACTTATCATTTACAGTTTTTACAGTTATGTTCTTAGACGATAAGACTGTATAATGGAAAGCAGGTGCATCAAAAGCGCTCACCAAATTCAAAGTGCGAGTGTTGGCTGCAAGTTATTTTATAAGCAGCAGACTTATTTGTGTTTATATCCTTTTGTAAACAATTCCTTATATACCGACGGCCCTGTGTGATTCAAAATAAAAATACACTATGTGGTTTAGTCCGCTGCCTAAGACAAGGCCAGAAACAGCCCGCTGTGCATCAGCCTCAGCTGACAACACTGAACTATTATCAAATACGCATTACGAAAACTACGTAACCTTGCGATCACCTTGCAAACATAAAGGCTCATACGACAGTTTGCAGCTACTATTCAGTTACCGTTGGTTACATTTGTTAGTTATTAACAGTAAAACGATCCAATATTGCCTGCTGTTGGGTCGGATGTTGTTTATAACCGTTACAATGTGCCGCTGTCAGGAGTCAAACGGGGACACGGTGACCTGACTGAGAGCGGCTCGCTGCGCACTCTTCTCTACATTTACCCGCCGTACGTCAGCCTGAAGCGATGGCAGCTGTACCACAAGACAGAGCATATCTGTTGTCACTTATGTAGTCGATAGCAAACCAGTTCTAAAACTCTGTAAGAGTAAAATAACGTTTTCTTACCCGCAGTCTAGTGACAGTCAAACAGTAAGACGCCATTTTGTTCACTGACAAAGATGATTGTCGCCCTGGTGTGACGTCACCGGCTTAGGAATCCCGTTATTTTACACGTTATTATTGAGTTAAATCCAAAAGATAAATACTATCAAATGAATGTATTATTATTATTATTGTTATTATTATTATTATTATTATTATTATTATTATTATTATTATTATTAAGAAGAAGAAGGAGAAGAAGAAGAAGGAGAAGAAGAAGAAGAAGAAGAAGAATCTGTGTTGTTTATTTGGTTGGTATTGTCTGGTTCTTGGCTTTCATTTGTCAGTAACTTAATGTCCAGTTGCTTTTCAATTTCAGATTTCAAATAGACCTACAAAACATATCCTCACCTAACAAATAACCTAAAAAATGATATATTGACATTCAGTTACCCAGCATTATAAAAGATAGTTAGATATACAGCCCCAAATAAGTTGGGACACTGTAAAACACAAATACAAATGGAATGCAATGATTTGCTAATCCTTTCCAACTTATATTCTATTGAATACAGTACAGAAACAAGATGTTTAATGTTTGTAAACTGATATATATTATTGTTTTTTGTAAATATACGCTCATACTGAATTTGATGCCTGCAACACGTTCCAAAAAAAGTTGGGACAGGGGCACCAAAATACTGTGAAAGTTGTGGAATGCTCCAAAAACACCTGTCTGGAACATTTAATTGGTAAACAGGTTAATTAGCAGATGATAGTATTTGGGTATGAACGGGGCATTCTTTAAGGCTCAATCATTGACAAGCAAGGACAGGGCAAGGTTCACTTCTTAACGCAAAATTGCAAGGAATTCATGGATTTAAGGATACAATCCATGATGTCATTAAAAGATTCAGAGAATACGGAGAAATCTCTGCATGTAAGGCCCAATGCTGAAAACCAACACTGAATACCTGTGACCTTTGATGCCACAGACTGCACTGGATTAAAAAGTGACATGTTTATAGAAAGGGTATCACTACACAGGCTTGGAAACTCTTCTGAAAACTGTGGTCGTGATACATGTTCGTCGCTGTATCTGCAAGTTAAGACCCTACAATACAGAGTGAAAGTCACATATCAACAAGATCCACAAATGCTGCCAACTTCTCTGAGCTCGAGCTCATCTGAGATGGACTGATGCAAACTGGAAAAGTGTGTTGTATCTTGATGAGTCCACATTTCAGATTGTTTATGGAAATCATGGACTTTGTGTCCTCCAGGCTAAGGACCATCCAGATTGTTACCAGCAAAAAGTTAAAATGCCAGCGTCTGTGATGATATGGGGGTGTGTTAGTGCCCATGGCATCATTGGTGACTACTTGCACACCTCAAAAGGCACAGTTCATGTTGAAAGGTACATACAGGTTTTGGAGCTACATATAATTTGCCATCCAGACAATATGTTTTTTCAGACACGTTCCTGCTCATCTCAGCAAGACAATGCAAAGACACATACAGCACATGTCAGAACAGCATGGCTTCATAGTAAAAGAGTTCACATACTAGACTGACCTGCCTGCAGTCCAGACCTTTCTCCCATTGAAAATAAGTGGTGCATTATGAAGCGGAAAATATGACATCAGAGACCCCGGACTGTTGATGTGGACTGTGGACTGGTTAGCCTTAAAGTACTACAGGTGGTCCGTGAGAGGTAATTAAAAATAAATTTAATGGTACATTTTAGGTTTCAATTTTGTAAGTTTGAAATGACTATAAAATATTTATGATTAGTCATCAGAACTAATAAAACAAACCCATGGGATTTAAATTACGTATTATTCTTCATTAATCTGGTCCAATTTAACAGGTGTTACACTGTATTTTATGACCCATCACACTAACACTGCAATGTATCTTATATCTCATCATTCGTATGACTTGTGTCATGTTGGTCAGAGTTATGATTTGAAGTTTTAGATTACAAATAGGGCTGTGGCATTCTTAAATTTGAGAAAGACTCTGATACTGACTGAGAATCTTTTTATCGGCTATCTTAATGCAATACTATACATTCTATAAAGAAAATATAAAAACATAATATAGAGGACATTATTGAAGTACACAAAAGTAAAAATGTGCTTGAGTGATTTTTATAGGCTCATCTGGTGCAATTTTCAAGTAAGCTTGTCTTAAAAATAATGCCTACCTGAAATACATCACACAATACTTAAAATGCACTGTGTCCTAGAAAAAAAAATGATAGTGATGATAATGATTATCATTATTGGTTAAATTTTAGTCTAGTGGTGAAGTAAAAATACTTGAAGGTACTCTAGGACTAACACTTGAATTTGTTTCAAAATGCTCATCCAGAATATCAATTCTATGCTGACATTGGCATGTTTGTTGTGAAAAATATGGCTACCCAATTTGTGTAAACCTAAGATTTTGGGATGTGTATGTTTTAATTCAAAAATAATCATTTGATTAATATAAAGTCAATAATCACAGTCCAACTCATGTCTACAACAGATGTCTCCAGTGAATAAAACTATGTAATTGTATGACTGCATAATAAACCCGGTGCCAACAAAAACCCGAAGCACGTATTATTATTTAATATTGTTATTCGGCTATCTACCAGTGGTAAGAACATCATTTCCCATAAGCCCCTCGTAAAAGTCAGGCTGCTTTAGTTGGCTGAAAGGACGCTGCAGCCCAATAATGTGTGGGTCCTCCCCCATCTCAGCCAATAGAGACTCTGTTGCTATCACCACTTATATTTTTAGCAAATTGTTCAGCACCGCGAGGAACTACAAATATCCCTCCGCCAATTAAACTAGAGCCCGTTGGGTAAACTTGGATTTTATATAAGGAAAAAAACTCATAACCTTCGTTTTTCTGTCACTCTTTTTCTATGAAGACCATGAATCGAAATCTTGAGTAGAAATTAAGGTGTGACAACTGTTTTTTTTTTCTTATTTTCTTTAAATCATGTAATTGGCTTAAAATTAAAATAGACATTATCCATGAGGATTACGCTAATTATTTACTGACAGCAGAGCAGATGCATAAATACCGTTATATAGGAAAACATCATAATAAATCAGCATCTACTATAATATGAAGAAAGTAGTCCCCACCGTCACGGGCGTGTGGGCGAGTCACACTGTATAAATACGCCGGGTTGTCAAACAGTAAAGTTTCTGTGGACCCTCCATGCAAAGTGTCAGCTGGAGACAAACTGGGAAAAGCCTTTGACCATCTGAGAATTGGGGCAGCAGTTAAAGAAATCAGCATTATTAAGGTGAAAACATCTTCTGGTCAGCATCTGCACCAACGAGTCGACACATCCGCCGTGAAATCCGACACAAAACAAGGGAATTAAAACATAAACGCAGGAGTACAAGTCAAGCTAGTGCATCGGTAACGATAGGTGAGTATTTAAATGCTAACCTCTGCATGAAATTGGCTAATTTAATGTAAATATTCTTATAGGCGTGTTCATTGACAACAGCATGTTGCTGTGTGTTGGTGTTAGTCTTTCCAGAAGCTTTCTCCATCCATCAAAATGCGCTGACTATAATGAATGGTTGTCCTGGTTCAGCCACCAAATAAAGCTCTTGTTTTTGTCGTGTTATTCCGTTATCTATTAGCTGAAGTGGCCCTCTTAAAGGGTGCTCAGCTGTCACGTTTATTTTCGTTTTTATTTGTTGTTTGACGGGGCTGTTTATGCTGAGGATGGACCCTCGTCTTCATTGCTCGGTGCACACACTCGGTCGATAGGCTGTTCACCACTTAATTAGCTTTATAATGTAATTTACAGCGACAATTTGGCATGGAGGGATCCTTCACTTGCATGTCAGCTAAACCAGTGTCCTTTCTGCTCCAGTGCCTTTTGACTGACATATGGCAGTAATCCCCAGGTAGACCCCCCCTGCTTCCTTATTATCTGAGCTTGTTATCACACATGCAAACCTGGATGATATTTTCCTCCAATATCACGCTCTTATTGCATATTTACCTCCATTATTTTGCATCTGGTAAATGTGCAACATATGCCAAATTCAAATACGTCTCTGCATATCAGTCGTGTTTAAAGTCCAACCCTGAATTTAACAAGACAAAAAGAAAAAAATCACAATAATCATCTCCTATTGCATTGATTTTATGTATGTGGTGACCACTTAGGTTAAGCAGGCCTCCTGCTATATATGTATATGGTGCTCCTAACCCTGTGTTATGGGATTTCTAAAGAGGCTTTTGTTTTCATACATCTACTGTAGCTCGTCCTTCTTGTAAGATCTCTGTAGATCTGCTGCTTAACAGATCAAACCTGACATGCAGTGGATGCTTTGCAGCACACGGTGCCACACATTCGCAGCTCTGATAATGAGTCCATGTAAACAAAAATAGCTCTATAGATTCCTGCTGCTGCTCTAACCCGCAACAACAGGCCTGTAAAAATGAATCCAGCTCGTTCAAGCTGTGTAACAAATCTGCAGGTGATGAATACAAATTCGAACGTGAAGAGAACATTTCTGAACATGAAAGATTTGCATGTTTTTATTGAAACTAGAAGCCCTGGTTTATGATTTAGACCATGCGTTGTTCTCCTGAAGCAGCAAATCTGCACACATTAACTGAGCCATACCTCTGTTGTCATTGGATGACATTGGATTTTGTGTATCTTACTGATGTCTTTTTATAATGAGAGGTACAAAATGCAGTAGATGTTATAGGTAGCTCAGCTGTTTGTGTGTGTGTGTGTGTGTGTGATTGTGTGTGTGTTCTCAAGGTTTTTAGAGATGATGGCTGTTGCAGGTGATGGACCGGAGGACTCCCCTGTGCCCAAAGATGCTTTTCTACAGCCACTTTTCACTCAGGTGGTGGAGAGGAATTTGTACCATAGATGATGCAAAATGGGGCCCTATTAATAGCCTTTTTGAACAACCCCCATCTTCTCCTTCAATGTCACCTTTTTCTGTGCGATAGGGGGAATGTAAATCTCGTCTTGAACTATCACTCCGGCAGCCCTTCATCCAGCCTGTGCAGCTTTAGCTGTAATAACATTAGAATTGTCTTTAATCGGAGGCGTCTTTCTAATCTTAGCTGCTGAATCCCCATCTGGCAGCCAGGGAAGTGAATGTGAGTGAATTGTTTGTGTGTGCTTACTGGGGGAGGGGAGGGGGGTGATCACACGCACTGCATGGTGGGAAATGGTGTTCTGTGAAGTCGACTAACTGTCCTGCCATTTTACACTTCTTTCTTTGTGACTCTCGTGGCGTTGTTTATTTTTTCCTCTTTGCATGTGATCTTTCGCTCAGTTTGAATGGACTGTGCGACTGTGTCAAAGCATTAAGCAGGAGGCACTCCATGGGATCTCATTCAGATTATAAAGGATTTATGCAGCCCACAACACAGCATCTGCCACATCCATCAGTACATCCTGCAGTTGATAAAACCAAAATATAAAACGTGAAATCGGTGTTTGTGGTTGGATAAGGATAGTGGTTGTGTGAATGTGTTTGTTCGCCTCTTAACAAACAATATACAGAATGTAGATTCAGTGAAGCTATGATATTCTCCTCTCATCCCCCCCTATGTATTCACCCAGGTAACAAATAAAGTGTATTTTTTGTGATACTGTAGAAGTAAATGGATTCCTAAAGGCATTATGGTGGTCTCTCCAGCATACCCCCAAGCTCTTTAAATCCATTTTTAATGAATCACAACAAATTTGACATGTTTCTTCTTAAAGTCAATGTTTGTTCTTACAGATCAGTGTAGAAATGTGTCAATCCATGTCATATTAAAGGGAAAATTCATCACTTTTTATGTGTATATCCAGTCAGTCTTGATAGTAATTGTAGTCACTGGAGGCAACAGAGTCTTCAGTGTGTGCTATACTGACCAAGACAACTGAGGCACAGCTTCCTGAACACAGATTGTAACTCTTTTTTTTAAATTGGTCAATCTAGCAGCACTGAGGAAGTTATTTCTTCAGTTCACGATATTTACCATCAACAATGACTGTACATCTACATAAAAAGTACCATGTTCTCTCTTTAAGCAGTGACAGTGTGTGGAGGTCAGGCTGTGTCTCTCAAATAATTATGAAAATCAATTAGGGCCGGCTGATACATTTATTGGAGAGGGAAAAATATTCAGATATTGATATATCAGCCAATGAATATAATGTATAGATATGCATAAACACGCAGCAGTGATCCCTGAAATTTGGTAATTTAACACTTGTGACAAACATGTAATGGAAAAAAAAGTCATGTTGTGTTTATTTGACTGAAATTGCCATTGCAATGCAATTGGTGGGAATGGCAATTTTAGCATTAGAATTTTCATTTTTGATGGGGAAAAAAACTATTAAAATCATGATGATGGGACATTTGTTGGGGTTTGTACCAAAATGGGTTTTTTTTTTAAATCTGAAGAACAAGATTTGTATGCCAGGGCATCTCTCTACAGTACTTCATTGTAAGGCTGTTTTTTCACACATTTTTCTTGCGATTTGGTTCTGGTTCTGCTATTTGGAAATTGCACTTAGCCATATTGTGATTTTGATTCAGTTGCGATTAATTGTGTGGCTCTAGGAGACAGGGTATTTTACAGTTTAACGATAAAATTGATCTAAAATGATGTCAGGGTACTGAAAAAGTAAACTTTGACTGTTATTTTCAATAATAATAAATAACTATAAATTAAATAAACTAGAACAGAATACCTGCACTGAGAAAAATGATCAGATATACCTAAAATTCTGTCTGTGAAGCTAAAACAATCTGCATTATTTTCTGTTAAAATAAATAGATGGTTGCGAATCAGACAACATAAATGCCAATCCTAATAAAGACTGATAAAGCTGTGACAGGCCAATATATCCGTCAGGCTTTAAACTCAATGAAGAGTTCACTGGACTGATTTACTAAACTGTTCCCCTGGGGTCGTGTAAATGTTGTTAGTTTACTGTCACTAAAATGCTTTAATTAGCAGCATGTCTTTACTATGATGCTATTTGTGTGTTTGTTTGTTTTGTTTTTTTCTTTTTAAATTGCAATGATTCTAAAGACTTGCCGATAACAGTAATACTCAGGTTTCAGTATATTTCAATTCCTTTGGTGGTCAGACAGAAAACCCAATATCAATAGTAGCTGCTTAAATGTATAAAATTTATAACAAATAACTGAACAAGTCTGTTTATTCTGGTGGCGCACTCCAGCCCCCGTTTGAACAACTGTCTATAAATGTTTTGATCCATCTCCCTTCAAATCTTCCGCTGGTTGTTGTCAGGTGAAATGACCGCTGTCTTCTATTTTCTTCTTCACAGCTGGGACGTGAAACCATTTTTGCATATTCGTGACGGCAAAGAACAGCCTGCAGCCTGCTGCCCCCACGCCTTCGAGGTGCCTTTACCATGGTGACACTAAAAGATTCGTACACTTTACAATAAGCCAGAGGAAGAACTCCCGGTCACAGTTGCATTGCCTCACTCTCAACATCATCTTGATCACTTTGCTCCCACGACGGCGCTGACCTGGTGCAGCCATGCATCTGGAAGTGAAGGTAGCTCTCAACTTCATCGTGTCCTACCTGTACAACAAGCTGCCTCGGCGTCGAGCCGACCTGTTTGGCGAGGAGCTGGAGAGGATACTGGTGTCTCGTTTTGAGGGTCACTGGTACCCTGAAGCCCCTCTCCGGGGCTCTGCTTTCCGCTGCATTCACCTGGGAGCACCGAGGGACCCTGTGGTGGAGTTGGCTGCCAAGAGAAGTGGACTGGACACAGAGGAAGTGCGTGCAAATGTTCCTGCAGAGCTCAGTGTTTGGATTGACCCTTACGAGGTTTCCTACCAGATTGGAGAGAAGGGGGCAGTGAAGGTTCTCTACCTAGAGGACCCTCCAGGCCTTGGCTGTGACAGTGAGAGGGCTGGGGGTGTGATCAGAGATGGTAAAGGAGATCCAGATGCGGAAGAGGCCAAGAGTCTGGGCTTCAACCCAGATGCTCAGGTGTTCGTGCCAATTGGAAGCCAGGCGTCCCCTGCCCTGATGCCATCGCTCTCCAGCTCTCCCACCCCTCTGTCCACCCAGTCCTGCCCAGGGCTCTTCAGCTACCCCAGCTCCAGCACACCCACCGACCCTGCTGCCCACTCCTCCAACACCTCTACCCCTTCTCCTCCCAGCGGTGGGCTGCCCTACCTCTCCACTCAGCAGCCACCCTCCGCTCTTCCCGCTGCCCGCCCTCAACCCATCACATTCACCACTGCCAGCTTTGCCGCCACGAAATTTGGCTCAACTAAGATGAAGAAGTGCAGCGGGGCCGGCTCGGCAGCTAGCTCCGCAGTCGTCATACCTCCTGCCCAGAGGATGCTCTCCCGCTCTCCCACCACCATCTCAGCACCGGAGCTGCTCAAGCACAAGCCCCTGTCGCTCTCCTTGCACTCCCTCGGAGGTCCCATCGCCAGCCAGCTCTCCCCCAACGCCAAAGAGTTTGTCTACCCAGGATCCCCAGGCCCCCTTTACTTCGATGCTGACACCCAGCCCTTGCAGCCTCATGCCAGCCCATTCCAACCCCCCCACACTGTTAGCACCCACCCGTCCTTCGATCCCTTCTCCAGCCCTCCACCCGCCCAGAGCGTGGGCATCATCGGCAGCAACGGAGGAATCCCCTACATGGAGAAGCCACCGTTTGTTGAGGGTTTAGGAAGCTACAACCTGCAATATCCTAGCCAGTCCTTCCAGCCTGTTGTGCTGGCCAACTAAGCCTTCATTTCTAATGATAAGAATTGTTGTAGGGGGAGGCGGGTGGAGGACAATGACGCTCTGGATATTTTCAGTTTTTCTAACAAATTGTTCTAATACTAATACACGTTAAGAATTAGTTTTACTACAAAGATTTAAAATACCACGTCCACTGAATAGTTCATGTGATTTGTTTTGTTCCTCCAACCTGCCCCACCCTGCCCTTTTGTCCAGTGCTGTTAGTCATCATGTTCTGTGTGTTGGCTTTGATGATAGGAGCAGGTGTTGGGAGGGGGGTGGCAGAGTTCCTTTCTACCTTGAGTCGTTGCCAATCTTTTTCTGTTTATTATTTTGCATTGAATGTTAATGCGAGGGACTTTATTATCTTTTTTCTTTCTTGACTTGTAGTTTAATGGACCCGGCTCTAGTATAGCTCCATTTTGCACTGCACTGTCATGCTGTGAAAAAGGACCTCGCCAAGTCCTGCAGGGAACGACGGCTGTGGAAAGCTCAGCACTTTGCTCTGCAATCTGCTCTGCCCTACTTGCCACAAATACAGAGAGGGGGGCTCTGCTGTCTCTGCGTGAGTGTGTCGTCCTGTTCTGTTTTGTTGTGGCTCAGCGTGATGATTTGTACGGTGGGCCCGTTACCCTTGAAACGCTCTCGTGCACAGACACAGTTTGACTCAGTTGTTGTCATTGGGTGTATGTTGGAAGTAGTTTATCGTCAGCTGGGATGTGTACATGACGTGTGTTTAAATGAAATGAGAGCAGTGGAGGGAGCAGTGGAGGGAGCAGAAAGGGTGCATCGGGGTGTGATGAAGTGGAATGTATTGTACCTGTCAGGGGCAACTGCGGCTGGGAAGGTCGGGGAAACCTTGGTGAATGTGAAAAGCAAATAAATTTTTGCATTTTAAGATGATAACCATGTCCTGATCCCTCAATTATACACACGGGGGTATGAGTTATGGTTTCATACATGTATTCAAATGCACGCACACATACGCAGAAATGTGCACATATTCCAGTCAGCAGTGTGTATATATGTGTGTGTGTGTGTGTGTGTGTGTGTGTGTGTGTGTGTGAAGGTGAACAAGCAGCGAAGGAGGTGAGGGGGAGGGGATGCAGCAGTTAAGCAGTAGGGATTGTGATAAATGGCTTAGCATGACTTTGACTATGAAGGAGAGGTTTTCCTCTGCATGGAGAGAGGAGAGGAGGGAAGACGGGAAGAAAGAAAGGAGAGAGGGAGAGAAGCAGCTCGAGGGTTGTGTTGCCTCGGTGGCGTCCAGGCTGTATTGGCTTAGAGAACGACACTTTAAAACCCAGAGCACGTTTCTGGTGAGCTTAAATGGTATTGAAGCCAAACGCTCACACTATTCTCTCCCTCCTCTTGAAATTCTTCGGTGATCTTTGCTCCTCTGGCCGTCCACAAAGACAAAAACAGAATATACATACTGTTCAGGTCACTCTGCTGCTTCCTCTCCCAGTTGCAGCGATGAGAACAAAGATACAAAGATGAATGTTCTTTACTGGTGTGTGGCTTGTCAGATCTCTGGATGTTTTGCCGTGTCTAACTATGGTTTGTTTACCAGCCGGGTCCATGTGATTGTCGGTTAGTCACTACAGGGAAGGGTAAACCCCCGAGATGTCCGTTTGAGCCGTCCAGCACTTTATTACTGGGCTCCTGATGCTGTCATGAGCGCTAAACCATTCCTTTGCCCTCTTGTTTGCTAATGGCACATTTTATTCAGCGGTCATGAAATGCTTTAGAGATTCAAAGCTTAATTTGTATTCAGATGCATCACGCCGGTGAGGAGATGCCGTCCGTCTTGTCCGTTTATTCGAATGTTTTCTAGACTTGTAACCCATAAGTGTTTTTGTATAAGACGAAACGAGGACCCTTGACTTGTGTTAACGCTGGTTTTTGCAATGTGACAGCTCGTCATATGCATGCAAGTTTTCTTTCTTTCAGTTTTCTTTTCAAGGGAATGGGTGGGGAGATACACATCTCTGTAAATGTTATGATTGTGAGGGAAAGATGCATTTATAATTTTTGTTTTGTAATTTATTTCCAATACTTCTATATTTTTGTTTTTGCAAATGATCACTTAACATTTGTATGAGTAAGACAAGTCCAGGAATATGTATATAAAAAAAGTTCTTATGTTCAGATTCTTTGTTTAGTTTCTTACATGCTGAGGTTATTTTTTCAGAAAATAACATGAATATATGCAAACTGAGACAAAAATAAAAGATGTACAGAATAAAGTATTGAATGTGTATTGTACCTTGTACAGCATTTGTCTAATAAGACGGGTAAATGTATTCATTCTTCAAGTTGGATTTGGAGTTAGAGATGTGAATGTTTACAGTGGGTTTGTGTAGGAAAAGATCGCTGATCACTTTCTCTGTGCTCCCAGGGCAGTCTGATTACACTACTCCCATAAGGCAGTACATTTAAACCAAAAATCTCCACCTTTCAGATTAATTTTTGAGTGCAGTGCTCATCCTCCCTTTTTTTATCTGAATTCACTGCATATTGTGCAGCCACCAATCCTATTTTTCGCAGAGAAATTGTCCATTGCTGTTAATTTCCCCCTCTTTTTCTAAACTACTGCAGTAACCCACCTATATTCAGATTTATATTAACAAAATGTCTTTTGTTCTTCTGTTGTCTGTTCCTCACATCATATTTCCATAAAATTAGACTTTTTTCACCTTATTTTTATCCCCCCATAAGCCTGGTCCTTTGGTCCTTTGGTACTATAGCCATATCCCAGACTGTCTTTGCTTACACAGATGCTCACCCTTCTCCAGTGCAATGTAATGCCATAATTTAAAAAAAATGACCCTGAAGGATTCAAGGGGTAACTACCTCTCTGCACCCTGGAAAAAATTCCAATATATCTCCTCAATAGGAAGACAGTGTTACAGCAGGTTTGGAAAGGTGAAGGAAATGAATGTTGCTGTGAATGTGATTCTGATCTGTTGTTAGTCAACCCTGTTTGAGATGGCCTGTGGAAACTAAATGGGGAGGGGGAGGGAACTGCTCATTATGTTTAAAAATCTTGGAGATTTTTAGTCACATGCATGTCGAAAATGTCTCCTTTTTTCCACATTCGTCAATTATTCAGTGCAAAAGAGGTGTGTTCAATTTCCTCTGCATACAAATCGGGCTCTTGAGGTGAAAGATCTGAGGACGTGTGTGATTATTGTAAGAGCTGGTTTTCCCCTCACATATTTAACCATGAACACGGTTTGTGTTTTCCACTTAAAGAACAGACGAGTGTTTTAAACGCACCACAAATCGACTCTAAACGCAGGCTATTCTCTAATCAGGGTTGAACATAAATGAAGAGGAAAAAAACAAGAATTTTGTATTCTGATGTCCTTTGCTTATATTGACGTGTGCGTTTTATTTTGCACTTTGGAATATTTCATTGTCATAAAAGAAGTTTATTTTCTATGTAAAATTTAACATTTAAGAGTAAAATAGATATAATTAAAAGTTCAGATGATGTATAAATATAGTGCTTTCTTTCCTGCCTGTATTTTATTATTTTTCCTATTTTGTATCTGATCTGTACACCCTGTAGATGTGTAATGAATCTTTCACTACTGAAATGCAATGACCTGTTTTCTGTGCTACCCCTCGGGATTGGGGAGTTACTACTGCAGTTTCTTATTGTATCAGATTCTTTTTTAAGTTTGTAATAAAAAACAACAGATTGGCAAAAATAAGCATGGAAAATAAGCTAATTGTGTCGTCCTCATTGTTTACGGGTATGCAGAGCTATGAAACGTGACAAATAATGCAGACATGTAGAATCCAGCTCCTTCTCAGCTCTTAGTCTGGGTTGCTCATGTTTAAACCTGATTAAATCATGGTTTAACCTTAAATTATGTTTCACCAAACCTGAAAGCTAGCTTAAAATTAAGAGAGTGAATTTAAACCTCAGTTTAGTTTTTACTTGAGATTAAATTTACTTCTGTGGCACCAAAACTCCAATTTAAATTGTAATTTAAGATTAACTTGCCCTTGAGGAGGTTTAAGTAAGTTCCTCTTAGAAAGTTGGGGCAGACCCAACCAAATTGACTAATGTTGCTTCTTTCTTTCTCAGCCAGTTTCTCTGATGAGCCATCATGGGTGGGCTAACTAGGCTAACTAACTTTTTAGCTAATGAGCAAACAACATAAAATTTTTATTTGTGACATTTTAACATTTTATTCATCTCACTTTTCTTTTTTTTTTTTTTTTTTTTTACTTTTTAGCTAGCTAGCAAACAATATAATGTTCTGCTAGGAATACAGAGCAGCCGAAAGGTAACGGTTTCCCTCCCTCCTCCCCCTACAGGGGTGTTTCTAGAGGGGGGCACTGGCCACCCCTGAAATCTGATTAGCCACCCAAAGTGCCACCCTGTTATCATCAAATATGATGTCCAGTGAGAGGTGGGGCCTTAGTTTGTAGTTTACGTTTATCTTGTTTTATTAAAGAGTAATTTTCTTAAATAATAAATGTATAATGGAGGTACATTTTCTTTTTGAGACATTTTGAGAATGGAAGCTTTATGTTATATTTTTTTTATAGTGCTACTTTATTGTTTTGTGATTGGTAGCACTATTTACTTTTTAAATTAAAAAATGAAAAACAGGAATGTAAGAAATTGTAAGATACTGTGAAGTTTGTAATTAAAGTACTTCATGCCACCCTCATAAGCCAGTGCCCCACTTGGGCCACCCCAGTCCAAAAAAAAAAGCCTGGAAACGCCCCTGCTCTTTTAAACTAACTAGATCCGGACAGCTCTTGGAATTTTATTTATATGTTTATTCATTGGTTTGTTTTAATTTGGGTAAGCAAGCATCTCCGCATTGATTAAATTCTATTAAATTTCTTTTGACATCACTAAACTTGGATTTACTAAATTGAGATTAGTTTTTAACTGTACAACAGAGCTCTATAAATTTAAATCTGCATTTACTCATGTTTTTTTGCTGTACTCTGATTAGAGTTGGAGTAAATTAATCTTTGTTGGTGCAACCCAGTCTTAGTTGCTGTGTGTGTCACATATGTTACGTGTACGAACATATTGCAGATCAGAAATTATGAAAAGTAGATCCCTGTGTGTCCCAGTGAAAAGCCTCAGATTGAGATGCCGGAGCGATGTGTCCTCTTATTGCAGTAAACAAACTCAAGTGATGTTTGATCAATAATTCAAAGCGAAGATGAAAATTCTCAAACGGTGAGGAGCCAGATTGCTCACCACCCACCTCAGCTGGACCCATCCCAGCAGATATTACTTTATATTTCATCATCCAGCACTCTGTCGGTCTCTGTCTGTCTGTCCTGTGCTCATGTCTGTGTCGGATGCAGCCAGCTGTAAGGTTGGCTCGCTCATGTGAGCACGCTGGGCTGTGCTTTCTATAGTAACATGTAGTGGTGTGACATTAACATGCATGGCCGGGCTCCTCCTTGGCTCTCCTCTACTCTCCTCCACATCTTCATCGCCCACTCGCTGCATCCTCCCTCCCTCCCTCCCTCGGCTCACATGTCTTTAGCTGCATCCCTGTTCTCCATCTCTCTCTGTCCATCCCCTTGCCATCTTGTTTGCCCCATCTCCTCCTCCTCCTCCTCCTCCTCCTCCTATTCCCCTTCACCCCCCTGCTCCTCCCGCTCCCTCATCAGCACCTCTCTCCCCTCCATCCGTCCAACCACCTGATCCTCTCCCCCTCCCGATTCCCAGAGCCCCTCCCTTGCATCCTCGCCTGCCTTTCTCCATCTTCCACACTCACACACACACACACGCCCATCCCGCTGGTCTTTGAGGCTGCTGCTGCTGTTACGCAACGATGCTCCCCAGTGTGTCGATGTGATCATTACGCAACATCTCCTACTACTCTGGAATACTGATGAGCAGCAGGACCGAGCCAACGAAGGGACAGTGAAGAACAATAAGGCGAGTGAAGAGCAGCACAATCACATGTTGTGTGTGTGTGCACATGTACGTCCTGGGTGATTGTGTATGTGGGCATCAAGGATGAGGTTAAGGATGAGGAGGACGTCTCCATTTGTCCCCCAGACTGTGCTTCTTTTGTTATCTATTGTTTCTTTGTCTCTCAGCAGCACCAGTGTGCCTCCCATTAGAGCTGCTGCAGCTGCTCTATGACTCAGGCAAGGTCAAACCACGAGCCCACATGTCATTAAATCCCAATTTATTTCATATGCATGATACAAGATACAGTTAGGACATGGTACTGCAGTTGCATGTATCCTATACATGGTTAGGACAATACAAAAACACCCAACATATGTTTATATAAAAAGAGAAAATAAAAGCAAAACACCACAAAACAAACAAAACTTTAGAAATGTTTTCAACTTTTAAATATTTTTCCAGAAGTATATTAGTAGCTACTTTGAAGAGTAAACAAGGTTATAGTGTCATTGATGCGAAGCACCTAAAGCCAGTGCCAACAGTTTCAGACCAGAACCTGAAAACAGCAGTTCAGACCTTCAGTATGTCGATGCTAATCTGCACCATCTACAGGTAAATAAAACAACAGTACTTTCTCACTGGTGCCACAACTGCAGGTTTTTATACAGTTTTAGTGTGATTTAATATTTAATATTTTAACTTTTCAAACCTGCATCAGATTTAGTCATTTTATCAACTTTTCTGTTGTTATTGATTGAATCTCATGAAAAGCTCAATTAACAATTTCATGTTCAATTTCTTAGAATAAATGTGCCTGACAAAGATTAATTTTAAGCCATTTTTATTTTTATTGAAATTTTCTTTATTTTGTTTAGCTAACAGATTAAATACTTTTTTTTTCAGCATCCTTATGGGGAAAAATGTAGCTGCAATGTTTAAAAGTGCAGCAATTACTATCTTTGTCTGTAGGCAGCAAAACATCTGCATATGTAACCTGCTGCTAATATTAATTTCTTTTACTGCTAAAACTTCAATGAGCAGGTTTGTAAGCCAGTTTCATGAGGTGCTACGCATCAGAACAAAAACACAGAGAATGCTACATACTGTATGCAGTATTATAAACAATCTTGATTTGTTGTTTTTAAAAGGCTCTCTTGGTCAGTACCTTTACTCAACCTTATGCAGAACATTTTTTAATTTAGTTAAAAAATAACCAAAAGTTTGCATTCATCAACTACACTGATATATAAACAGCATAATGCAGTCAATGTCAAGTTTGAATGTCATTGCAAAATAAAACACATTGCTAAGAAATGTGTGTTATACTACGCCATCAGGAAACTGAAACACAGAATCTATCAAGAAAACACAAAATCACCAACTGATCTAGTGTATCTAGATATAGATCAATCTTTAGTAAATAGAAAACAATCCACACAGTGATCAAAAGATGCTGTTTTCAGCTAATGTTCGCCCCAAGGTCAAGCACTGGCTGCACAAGGATAGGTGGTGCTATTATGCAAGTCATAAACACAGGACATCATAGCAAAGATGTTCTGCTTTTTCTTTTGACAGAACTGTACAATAGACCATCAACCTACCCATCCAAAAACATATGTAGTTTTCAGTGATGGTTTACAGACATAAGTACACTTGGTGTAAAATATACAAGAAAAAAAAGACAAGTTTACTGGGTTTCATGCATTAGGATCCTAGACTACAGAGGATCTAAACTGGAAGCACAAATGACTTTGGGGCATTTCTATTTAGTACATCATAGCAATTTTACATACAACATCATCACTGAAATAAAACGAGCATTACATAACAGAGTATTATTGCCACATCTATTTTCTTTCCAAGATTACGGCGATAATGAGCACAAGCCGACAGATCACTAAATCTGCATCAGCCAAAGACACTTGAGATATAGAGTCCCGTAACAGTCTGCAAAGTGTTTACTAATTTAGACACAGACTCAGCCGCTTTGGCAAAAAGAACTCAATTTATCAACTCGGATTCAAGGTTTTGCCAAATGGAACTAAGCTGCTTTTTAATGTGCTCTCTGTTTCAACCAACACCACGCTGTAGCCCTACTAAACTTTTTACCCATTCAAAATAGGAAGTGTTGGATGAGGTAAATAAGAGTGTGCCCTGTCTTCTGTGTGTTCTGACACATACTGTATGTTCTGTGTATAGAGAAAAACAAAATCCCATAAAACTATATAAATCTGTTTTTAAAACAAACATCCAAAAGCACAGTTTACCCATTGAATTCCCTGCATTGGTTTCATTAGAAGTATTGTTCCTCAAAGGAAATAGAATTATCTGACATATTGTTGTACATCACAATCAACAGATGCATTATTACCATCAGAATAAATACAGCACTCATTGACTATTTGGCAAATATAAGGAATAGTATTGGGTTAATAAAGACACAGTCCCTGTCTCAGGAAATAAAGACCATGAGACAATCATTTATTTACAAGGTTTAGAAGCAGTCGACTTGGGCCTGCCTAAATTTAAAAAATAAAACTCAATCCAGCCATCACTACACCACGATCAGGCAGGCAGTGGCTCGAGCGCCCTCTACCTGCAGTGTGCAGTAAAATAAACAACCCTACGTGTGAACATACCCCTCCACCAGTGAGGGCCCTGGAGATCATCAGACATATGCCTTCAACAGTATCCTACTGAAAAAAAAAAAACTACTGCTCTCTCTCAGTTTGTAAAATCATCATCTAAAATCTAAAGTCTTCTTCAACAAAATCTTGTGTGAGGCTCTGGAAGCTAATCTGACGTTAGTAGAAAAGGAAACTAAGTAGCTCTAAACTGTAGGCCATGCGCGTCTTTTTTCCTAACAAGCTACTGTCTCTCCCATAGTGTTAGTGGTAAATAAGGTCAATACCTGCCACCAGTGCTGTGTTTTTTGAGAGAAAGTGCATAAATTAATTACACACTGATACACACACCTATCTCTGTGGTGCAGGGAGATGTCTATACTGTATATACAAACAGTTTAAACAGCGTCTGTGTGCGCAGAGGCGTGCATGTGGGTTACAAGAAGGAAGAACTGTGACTGAATCACACCACTAACAGACTTGCATCCTTTTCTCCTCCGCCAACCTGAGGGCTTCACTTCCTTTCTCTTCAGCCTGGAAGAACCACTGTGACTCTTGTGTCCTGCTCCTTTATTCATCTGTTCCTCTCTGTTCTATTCTGCCATGAGTTCATCAGGAGCCTTCTTCTGAGCCTCAGTATTTTAAAGGAAGTACAGACACAACAGACAGTAACGTAAGTACAACACAAGGAAATGTGAGGGACGGCAAGTGTGCACCATTCTAAATACACAACTTCTAACTTACTCATGCTTTGGTCCACTAAGAAGTGCTGTGCAGTGATAAGAACTGATTTGTGTAGTATTTAAAAGCCTGTGACTCTTTTCTACCTGTCTGCTCTTTTCAGATTTCCTGACTTTGTTGAAGCTGTCTTGAGACGGACCATATTTTCCATGTATGTTTGACCATGGGAGTTTCCACAATCGTCCCATTCCTCTCTGAGTGTAGGAGCCAGGCGCTCTCCACAGGCCTTCCTGTGACCACTGCTCCCATCATGCCTCACTGCCTGCCAGTGTGCATCCAAAGCTCAGAGCTTGACACAGTGACTGGAGGTCAGCGAAGACAACAGTGCAAATTTTGATTCCCTTGGTGTTTGTGTCTGTGTTGAATTCTGCGGGGAAGGGAGTTCTGCTTTTTGTCTCATTGATACTTTGTGGGTTTTATTCTGAGTTCTTTACAGTGGCCCGTACTTAGCCTCGTATCGGGCCAGGATGTTCTTGCAGCGACCACAGTCCTTTCGCAGCTCGGCAACTTGCTGCCGCAGTGCCGCGTTTTCCCGCTCCAGGAAGGAGGCCCGCACCGTGATCTGGTTCTCCTTCAGCCGCCGAGCGTCACGAGAACGCTTTGCTGCCACATTGTTCTTCTTTCGTCTGGACCAGTATTTCTCATCCTGGGGGAAAGAGAATGAAAGTGAATGAAGAGGTAGGAGTGGTGAACTTAAGCACAATCTGTGTTGTGAAAACAACATCTTTTATTTCTTATCCACAAGCCATCAATCTGTCTACAGATGCTTTAATCTTTACCAGGACTGACCACAACACTGACAGGTCTGAAAGTCCAACTGTAATCACATTTAGTCAACGCTTTTTGCAGTCAAGAATAATCTCAACATGTTTTGTAAATGTTCATTTGTTTTTCTTATTATTAATAAAAGGGAAAGAAAATGGGTCTTTAGAGAAATATAAAAGAAGATCATTTTTCTCTCAGCAGGCTGGAGGCGTGACTGTATTTGAGATGTTTTTACATAGAAATACAAATGTACGGACATTACATTATGATTACATTTTGATCAAAGACCCGAACCAAAATAATTATTCAAAGGTTTCACAGTCATCAATCGTTGACAGTTTGGATTTGTTTGTTTCTTTGGTACCCAGTATACAGCGTACATACCTTCTGCTCATCAGGAACAAACACTTTCTTGGCCTTCTTGATCATAGGCTGCGGTTTCAGCTCCTCATCAGAGAACTTGTGTTTGCGCGGGTTGAACAGCTCTCCCCCCGGCACACTGGACAGGACCAGGTCTGTGGGGTCTGGCTGGAAGTTAATATCCACCTCAATGGCATCTGGGTCGATGGGGGAGGGTGTGTTACGTTCAGCAGGCTTACAATCTACGGGGACGGAGATACAAGAGAGGCCACTCCAATAAAGCACGACTAAACATTAGGTGCTTAAACACAAGATTAGTGCTCAAACCTATTGTTTGATTGAGCACTAATATCGTGTTGGATTAGGTGACTTGTCAAGTACTCTGAACAGTCAATACCAAACATTTGCTTGTTACTGTCGGTCAAACAATAAACAGATTGATCACATCACTGTGAGAGGCATGTTTCCTTATTTATAAATGATCAAAAGTACTTCAAACAGCATGTATAGTTTCCGAGAGTGACAAGAAACTAAACGTACTTTGTAATCCAAACCAATACAAAGATCCTGTATAGAATAATCTCTTATAATGTTCAGTTTCTGTTAAGACTGTGTCAGGGAGATGTCGATGTTTGAAGCTGTGGTTTTCATATACACCAACTACAACTACAGGCAGCTGAAACACATGGCATAAGTGACTGTCCGTTATTCAGCTTCTAGATACAGAATTTAAGAAGGCAACTGTTTTTTCTAAAATAGCAATGGAGAATATGTAGAGACAGTAAAGAATAATAAAAACATTACTAATGACTAACTACAGATCTAAATTTCTCACCAGTTTTCTCTGTCACTTCCTCCTCTGCTGTTGCCTCCTCAGACAAAGAGTCTTCCTCTTGTCCCTCCTCCTCCTCTTCCTCTTCGTCTTCTTCTAGTTTAGCTGGTTGTAACGTAGTGACAGTCACCGTTTCCTCCGGATCTGAGGTGACCACAGGGGTGGTGGAGTCAGACGGGGAAGATGCTGAAGCAGAGACAGAGGCTGCAGCAGCTGCAGCAGGAGTAGTAGTCGTAGTAGTAGCTGTAGCAGTAACCTTGGAGATGGATTTGCCTTTGCCAGCCACTGAGGTGAGAGTCTTCTGCAGCTCCTCCTCCTCCAGGGTCACAGGAATCCCGTTCTCCAGGAGGAACTCATCCAGGTCCATGTACTCCAAGTGGAAGGTCTCCCCATCATATGGAATGGTTTTCTCCCAAATGGCTGGGGTTAAGGAGGCTGATACCCCTCCACCACCGCCACCACTGCCTCCTCTGGAACCTCCACCAGCACTGGCTGCCCCAGCCCCGCCTCCCTCCACATCCTCAGATGAGCAGAGCTTCTCTTTCTCTATTTCTGTAGTAAACACAGGAGGGAGTAGTAGTTGAATAAATGGCTGCTTGTTGAATATGAAATGTCTTCTTGTGCACACATGCACAAGGGAATCTGAGACATGTACACACACACAAGAAAAGCCAAGCAAAAGATGGAGAGAAGCAAAGTGGGAAGAAGGCGGTTGTGATGGTGGTGAGACATCTGACAAAAAAGGGGGTTACAACCAAAAAGCCTCTCAGTGAGGCAGGTGAGGAAGTATATGTCTAGATGAAATAAGAGGCAGAGTGAGGTTCAAGGTAAACAGAAAGTAGACGAGGAAATGCACAGAAACACTGGAGAGAGAGAGAGAGAGTGAGACCTGCTTGATCCACTCGTGCACCCCAAAACACAACCACAAAAAACAGGGACCAAGTAACACGGGACCAATGAGCTGAATGAAAAGCCAAGCAGTGTCGTCGTCTGCTAGTGTATTTGCAGTGGGGGTGCGCTGCTTGCAGAGCAACAGAAATTAGTTAGAACTTTTTGTTCTTTTTTATTTCCTCTCAGCCTCAAATCAAACTGGCACTGTGCGACATATGGCATGTGCGTCCTAATCTCGCCTCATTAACGGACATCACTTTAATTCAACTACAATTAAGAGCCCTTGGCACAGCATTGGATATTGTGATATTATACACATTGATGAATAAATAGCCTCAAAACCGTCGACAAACTCGTGGGTAATTCACATGGCACAAACAAACAGGAAACCGAGCGCTCGTTTTAAGCATTGTGATCTTACCGTCGTCGCCTTCCTCCAAGATGTTAGGAGGAGGGATGTCCATGATTTTCTTTAAAACAAAAGGGAAGGACTTCTGCGGAGCCGCCGTCGCATTAACGTTACCGCTCGGCTGAAGCGCAACTGTCACCGCGGCTTTGCCAGGCATTGTTCCCTGCCAAGCTCCGAGCTGACCGGCTACAGCGGTACCGAGAGAGCTGCCTGCACCACCGGTAAACAAAAACAGAAACAAACGGAACACGGACCCAAGCTTGTTGCACCACTGCTGCTGCTGTTTCTCTTTCAGGCCGGTTTGTCAATACGTCAAAGCGTTTGGATGCTAAAACAACACTACACAGACCCCTTATTCTCCTCGCCCACCGAGTGCGCTTGTTGGATATTCATGAGTTACATGCCCCGCCCACTCGTGGGATAGTAGCAGCTGATTGGTTGTCAGTGCTGTCATATGAATGTGTATTTCAGAGGCTGGGAATGTACAGAGTACATGAACGCTGTTTTTGTCTGTGTAGTAGTACGACTGTTCATTGGTCGCAATTTATTCATATGAAAATCATTTCTTTATATAGAAAAGGGCGTAAACAGTCTATACGACCGGGACGTCAACCGCAATAAGAACATACTGTACAGTCACATGCAGTCATATGTTCATATCTTGGCAAAGCGTCATACATCTGCACACTTTTATTACCACAGATTAAACTCCAAGTCAAGTTTATTGTCCTACATTATCATCTTCTGCTATCTACGGTCTGCACCAATGACGGTCCATTATCTTTTTATTATGTTATCTTCTGCTACTGTCTACGGTCTGCACCATTGCAGTACATCATCTTATTGTTATACTATCTTCTACGGTCTATGGTCTGCACCCTCACAAACTCTCGACCCCCTCCCCCCCGGAAAAAAAAAAAAAATACAACGCAGTGTGTTCGGACTCTCAACTCATCCTTCACAAGAAGCTCGTGGCCAAACACGTGCCCCCGTCCCGCCCGCACACTGCTCACGTGAAAGTACAATCTGTTGAGGGGCGTGGCTTCACGCATCCACCAGCACGTGCAGACCAAGGCGAGCTGGAGCGGGCACGCGCCCATAGTTCTAACAGCTGGCACGGGATCCAAAGGTAACAGACAGTTCTAAATAATATTACGGTGTCTTCAATACTATATCATCAATTCGATCATATTACATGTGAATAAATCTAAATTTTGCAACCCTAAATCTTTTCTTTTAACAATTAAGTCCAACAATATAGTTTTACAATATATCCCCATATTCTAAAAACAAAAAACCATCGAAAACATTGAATTTATGTACACTTTCTATTTTTTTTTTTTTTTTTACAAGAACTGATTAGGAAGAAATATGTATATACCAATGCCCTGGCATTATTGATTTCTATTTTCTTCTGTGTATGTAATATTGCTGTTTGTCAATAAAATGTTTAATTTACAATTATCTGCTTATATTAATCTACAAAGCTGGAATGTTTCGACCACGTTGCTTTATAACACAATTCAATTTTAAAGAACCTTATTAGTTTTTGTAGTCGTATACATTAAGTCTTTATCCCATTAATTACTTCACACATCTGCATTTTTTTTAACATAGCATGTATATTTTCCACATCAGACGCTGCAGCACCATAACAACAAAAGAGGAAGTCTCACGTTTCCATGCACGCGCTGCTCTACTGCACGCAACGGTGAGTGCGCGAGGCTCTCCTCAGCAGGTTGTTTGGGTTCAGGAACACAATGTTCAAACCGCCAACACCCCACCTTCACCACTAATTTCTGCTTTTTCAACAAGTTCACCACAGTATAACCACAAAGTGCACTGTGTCTGTTGTGACTGCTCCAGCAGAGAGGAAGCCAGATAAATCCCTGCTGCTGCTGCAGCAGGGATACAGGGAGGCAGAGAAGGGACTGAGGACTAAGATGACAACTGTTTATACTCAACTCTTACCTAAATGATTGGCTCAATAAGCAGGTTTAAGTCAAGTTTCTGCATGGTCTGAGTTGCCTTAGCCATAGTCTTGACCATTTGTCAAACATTGTGAAACCATGACCAGCATGGGTTTTCAAAAGAGGGTTCATGGGGTCCTCAGAGTTACTGCAGGGGGTAGGGGCACATACATTAACATGAATCCAACATATTATTAGCAGAGACAGATCAACCTATTAGTTTGTTGTTGTTGTTTTTTTTTTACACAACATTGCCGTAAGACTACCCATGAATCCTTGTGCAAACATGTGAGCTATCCAGCACCTATCCATAAGTGCAAACTAATTAGCTACATTATCACTGAAACATACTGGCCAATTGACTGTTCTGTTATCCCAAGTGTACACGCTCTTGTGAGCCACAATGGATAATTTTGTAGCTTCATGAGCAAGAGACTGAAAAAAGTGCAGAGGGTAAGGCTGCTGAGGTAACACACTTTACATTAGCCATGCTATAACAGACTTAAAATTTTCAATGCAATCTACGTTGGTAGGGGGTCCCTGCTCCATCTCTCTATCAGCTAAGGGACTCCATGGGCTGAAAAACAATGACGCCTGGTGTTGATGTATGGGAAATATATAGAGAGTGACTGACATGCAAAAGTCTCTTTTGGTTCAATCTTGTTACATTGTGATGCGCCACCTAAGGTAGCAGTCAGTATAATACGCATAAAGATATTTGACTCTCCCCAACCACAGTCTATAATATTTTTGACTATTAACAAAAAACACAAAAATGTAAGATTGTATTTATTTGTTCAACTGGTCAGTTGTATCTTCTGGCTATTGTATCTCCCCAAGTTATGATCTAAATCTTGTTGTTACCAATCTGTTGCAGATATGCAAACATGCAATAGAGCAGAGTGTCACAAGGAACACAGATTGGACAAATCTTAATTTTGACAGGTTAAACAGTGCTGACCAATCAAAAGTGCTGCAAAAGTTCTGTGTGAAAAAGTTTATATAAAAAGAAGCAACAATACCGCATAACTGAGTCATGTGGGTTTCTTCCGTTTGGGAGTAAAATGTTTGTTTCACAGTTTCAGTTGCTGCTGTAGGGCAGAAACCCTGTATGTCCAAGATGTTACTTTTCAGGAAATTTGAAAACAAACAAACAAACAAAAAATTACCTAAATAACTGAACATTGCATCATCCAGGTTGGTAGCTCTTTTTAAATACATTTCATTTCATATATTGCATGACTTGCAACATTTCGTCATTTCATAACAAAATGATGCAATATATGCACAGATGGATGTTTGTCCCAACTGCTTCAGGAAATTGCTGCCCATTTAACTTATTAAAGAAAAATCTTTAAGATATTCTGTGGGTGGTTTTGCTACCATCTGCAAAGTTTTTTGTCATGATTTTTTGCATTGCCTTGTACGAGTTTTGGCATTGGCAAAATGTTCATGTACAAACACACGACAAACTCCAAATTTGCTTAGAATTATGAGATAGCATAGAAGTGGTTCTGTGCAGGATGTTTAATATCAATGTGTCATGTGGCAGCATAACTTGGTCAGACTGGCCTGGCAGGGTGGCACAATAACCACAAACTTTACTTAACTAATTTGTGGTACCTCACCTGGACTTCTGCAAACAGTTCACCATTCACAAAGCCATAGTTCCTTCTTACTTGCCAAATATCTTGCTGAGCTTACTGAAAACTACATAAAAAAAAAAAACAATAAAAGCCTTGGACTCGAGTCTGGCCCTGTAAGGAACACATCTCATATTAATGAAATCATTGTATTTATTTTCTTATGAATAAGCCCAGGCGGTAGGTCAAGCTTCTTCAAATTGTTTCAGGACAAATGAGAAGAGGAGAATTTTGTTCTGCATTAACATTCAATCAAAGCAGAATGCCGGAGTTTTTACAGAAAATCCAGGCAGCATTATTTTAGTGTCCTCTCCACAGCAGCAGGGGCTTTTGCTGTTTTACAATTTCCACACACACACACACACCACAGTATGAGTGTGTAGCATTATGAGAAAATGCTGTATGCTTGGCACACCTTGAATGCAAATAATGGTTTGAATCCTCCTCTCCACCACCATTGACTGTATGAGTTCAAGCCGCTGCAGTAGTGGGCCAATTACATGTTGCATTAAATTGAAGAACACTTGCATTGATTGGCTGCAAGCAAAACCATTTTTTGAACTATAAGTTAATGTCATTTGCATTTTGTCATGCTTGTTTTTTTTTTTTTTTAATATGACTGGTGATAAAATTAATTGAAAAATGCTCTCTGTATGAAGATGCTTCTCTGTAGTCCACTCTGTTGTCTCGCTCATTGCCACACCCAAAGCACTGACTGAGAGTTAAATTAGTAAAAAAGTGTTGGTACTAGACTGGCCTTCCTGCAGTCCAGGCCTATTTCCCATTGAAAATGTGTGGCACATTATGAAGCACAAAATGGCACAACAGAGACGCTGCACTGCATAACAATGTAAGTGGTATATCAAACAAGAATGGGAAAAAAATTAACTTTCAAAACTTCAATAATTAGTGTCCTTAGTGCTTCCAAATCGCTCAGAGTGTTGTGAAAAGAAAATGTGATGTATCACAGTAGTAAACATGACCCTGTCCCAACTTTGCTCGAATGTGTTGCAGACATCAAATTCAGAATGAGTGTGTGTTGACATCCCAACTTTTTGACAATTTGGGTTGTATTATATTGTGAGATTTCCTGTAAAAACTCTTCACACCGTGCCCTTGCATATTAATTCATGGATGAGTCAGCACAAACAGTTAAGATGGCAACAGATTCATCAATGTTATCAGTTAAAGATAATTTAATGAATAATGCCATTGAGTTTACAACATGATTATTACTTTTGTATGTGTTCCAATGACATAAATATATGAACACTTCGTAGATTTACCAAAAACAAGATCATTCCTACATGCTGAATCTAAATCCCAACATTGTCTACCAGGTCAGGAGCCAGGGTGAATGGGTCCACCCTACAAAATAACACTTGCAGTAAGAAAGAAAGGGTCATCCCAGAGGCCCAGTGGTCTACATTACCATTTCATGTGATCCCAACATATCTGGTTCAACTGTAACTGGACACCTTTGTTGCATGTCATCTTCCCTCACTCCCTCTTCATGTTTCCTGTCTGTCTCTATTGTCAACTACTGAATAAAGACTAAAAATGCCAAAAAAATAAAAAATAAAGTAAGCAAGAAAGTATACACGAAGAACAGAGTGCACAAAGAGACTAATGATGTGATGAAACCCTGAGTGAGGAATGTTTCAGTGTTGTTGCATCAGTTGTAGGCTGCTGTGTTGTGACTGCATGGAGGAACCGTGCAGACAGTTTGCTGACATAATGCTGCTCACTGCCTTTGATCACTTGTGCCCATTTGGAGTGATTAAAGTAGCTGGGCACATTTTATCCATATAGGCCAAGACCTGTAATCAGCATACAGCCATCATCACCTTTGCTACAGAAACCAATGAGTGCTTGTTCACAGCAGGAGTGATGCATGAGAGGGAGACTGGACTACATTTAATCCCATTTTAATGAGTGTTCGGGGGCATTATACAGTTACTAAATTTGTCTACTAGTTTCAATAACTTTACACCATTGACTCTATGAAGTCCAGTTGCCTACGACAAACTTTGCTACGAATTTATACCAGTGGTGGAATACGTAATGGGATCTCCAACTTGATTAAAGACAGTTGCAATACCTTGAAGTAACAATACTCATCATATTTAAGTAGTTTTAACAACAAATAATATTTGATAAAAAAGTAAAAGTAGCCATTTGAGAGCAGACTGGCCACTGTCAGAGGACTATATTAGCCTATCTAAGAGGTTCCCAAACTTTTTCTGGCATGCCCCCCCTTAAGAAGACAAAAATAAGTTAACCTGCCCAACACACACACACACAATTATTATCAATTATTAACAGTAGTTGAGGAAGCAACTTATGAAGGATTCAAGTTTAATTTTAGTTAAATAAAGCTTAGAATAATAACATCAGTAAACTCCAGTTTGTTTATTTCCTCTAAATAAATAATATTCTTTAACTGACTCTCTGTTTCTCCCCTGGTCATCTATGTTCCTACTTCCAAAAATGTGCCAACAGTGAAGTTATTCTATTTCTTTTTTTGCAGGGGACCCAATACATCCAACTAAAGGATCCCTGTTGGACCACAGACCCCAGTTTGAAAAGTAAGAAGTACAGGAGTAAATGGTATAATTTACCTCTTAAATGTAGTGGAGTATAAGTAAAGTATCTTAAAATACTTTTTTGTCACAGCAGATATTTTGATGTGAAATACGGTAGTGAAGACGTGTTAATAATGATACTAATTAAGGTCCTGTTCCGTATCCAAACAGGACATTATTATGATATATCATTATTAACACAGGTGTTAATAATGATATATCATTATTAACACCTGTGTTAACACCTGTATTTACTCCATTTATATCAAAATGGTGGCAATGATTCAAGTAGAGTATACTGTAAGAATACAGTACTTCAAAAACGCAAGTGTGTGACACAACATGTCACAGTACATGAGAACAAGTAGAAAATGTTCTTACCGGTGTCATCAAAGGCAGGGAAGGAGAAGGGATAGTCTGCCAAAGACTTGAGGAGATCAGGGACATCGCTTCTGTCTCCAAAGAAGAACTGGTTAGCTGTAGACATGATGAACGACCTGTGAAACTACCTGCTGATATCTGAGAGTCGAGTCCAGCCGAGTGAAGAAGGCTCAAACCGTGAGAGAGTGTGAGTGCGCTGTCAGCTCCTGACTTCAGTGACTTTTGAACAACTTCGCAGCACATCACGGGTACGCAAGCATGTGTCCAAACAACTTGTATTACAATAAGCAGCGAGAGACACACCCCCTACGTCCTGTTGACTCGATGACAGAGGAGCATGCGGCTGTCAGTCACGCCGCAGAGCCAACGAGAGCGCAGGGGGCGGGCTCTAGTAATGAGAACCACAACAACAACTCGTTTGAACCGGGCACATTTCTCTCCACGCACGGCTGCACGTGCAAGTCAGAGGAGGCGCGAGTGCCGCGCCATCTAGTGACATGTTTGAATAGTGCACTTCAAAGGTGCAATAAAATTGTATTTACTCATTGGAGTGCAGGTAGTGTTACAACAAATAACTCACTGTAAATATACTTTGAGTAGAAGTCCTGCATTTAAAATGTTGATTCAGTGATCACTGCAGTATTATTGCTGTATTACTTATTTCAGTATGAATACTTTCAGTATATTGTGCAACATTATTTTTTATTATCATTACAATATTAAGTTTAATATCATATATTACTTTCATTGTCATGTGCAATATTACTTTTCATTATCATGCACAATGTACAATATTACATTTCATAATGTGCAATAGTATGTTCACATGATATCATCATGTGCATGTTGATATCATGTTTTGAATGTAAAATCTTAATTTGTTAACTAACAATAACTGTCAATTAGTGTAGTGGAGTAAAAAGTATAAACTAGCATGAAATGGAAAAACTTAAGTACATTTACCTAATATTAAGATATATAATATAATATAAGATAAAAATAATTGCTACTGAGGTTTCTGAGATCGACTTCAAACCAAATGCCTCATGACTTATTTGAGTAATACTTATTCCTTATCACTGTGTATTTACACCTATCTCACCAATGTTGTTATTTTGTCTCTATTGTCCCTAACTCTTTGTACTTAACATTTACTTAGTTTATTCTTTTTCCAAACATACAGTATATTGCACATGACACTTTCATTCAGATTGAAACAGGTATATTACCTTATAAACTATACCAAGATTTAATTTTCCTTTTCTTTCCTGTGTATTGTTTTCAACTCTTTACATAGTTCACTGGAATAACAGTGCTTCACTTGGTTTACTACTCATTTAGTTAAACAATCAACAAAACTATTAGTCTCATAATTATTCAAATAATTTGGCCGATATGGCAACACCCTTCTCTGATGGTGATGACATGACCCAGAATAAGACACGTATGTTCCACGTGAACATACACAAAGTCAAACACTACCACCAAAAACATGCCGTTGCTCGAGTACAAATCAGAACTGAACATGAGACTGAACTGAATATTTTTATTTGTGTTAAAGCTTGACACTTCGAGAAATCATTTGTAGGGAGTAATTTTAGTGAACAGTTAATGCTTTAAACATCATTTTTCTTAGTAAACTGGAATGAAAACACCCCAGATCAAAAATGCGTATTTTTCTTTTACCGGTGGTGCTTTTATACATCTAGATAGTTCTGGTGTGAGTTGCAGAGTTCTGGAGAGATCTCAAATATAATGGAACTAAATGGCACTGGCTTGGCAACAGCTTGTGGTGCTCAAAGCTCCAAAAAATACATTTCAACAGCAACGTCTCTTTCCAGAAATCACGACCTGGTTTCTCAGTAAGTGGTTCCAGTCAATTCTACTGCAGAAATTCATTCTGGTACACACCATAGAAAGAAAGTAGTTCCTACAAAAAAGTGCTCACAACAATGTCTGTGGATTCTCTTGAGTAACTGGGTCATGATTTCTTCAAAGAAGCATTGCTGCTGTTTTTCAAATGTATTTTTTGGCACTTTGAGCACCACAAGCCGAGTGCGATTAAGTCCCATTATAATGGAGAGAAGGCAGACATCTCTACAGCTGATATGTCCAATACTCGGCATCTCACACAAAAAAATAATCTAGATGGATGAATAGAACTACAGGCCAGAGGAAAAATATGTATTTTTGATTTTGGGCTGAACTGTTCTTTTAATAATACTCCCTGCTGAGGCACAAATAGAAGGGAAAAGAACAGAACAATCTAACAAAAACTTTGCATGTCACATGGGGCAGAGCTCACAAAAGTCTGCATGGATGACTGAATCCAATTTTAATATTCTGTGTTTTTGTATCTGCTGTGTTTTTCAGAGTGGCACTGACATGGGCCTTACTTTCACAGCACTTTAATACTGATATTTTAGCTGAACAGACTTAAGCAATACAGATGCTTCTGCAAATGTCCCATCAGACGAAATTAAAGTGTTTACCCATTAAAGTAAAGAGTATATGGCATGTTTGGGAATGCAAATACGCGTTTCATATTTAAAGTGATTCACTGATGAATTTCTACACGCTGCTACCCGTCACCCGCTGATTTTGGTTTTGAAATACTAGTTTGGCAGTTAGAAAAATGGCTCACAAAGCCAAAAAGAAATCTCCTCAGTCCTGAAGTAGATAGTTGTACTTCCCAAAGTCAAACTGATCAGGCATGATTAGCATGTCTTCTCGGGCTTTGGCCAACTTCTGTCGCAGGAAATCCCGTCTCTCAATCCACTCCTGCAGCTCCTCCGGACTGTGGGCGTAGTCGCAACTCCCACCATCAGGACAGCCACCATCCAACCTGTCCAACATGAACATGAAAATGTTTCATTAGTTAGTTACTAGTTATTAGAAAGACAGTAGTTCCT
Source organism: Lutjanus campechanus (assembly GCA_027495735.1). NCBI lineage: Eukaryota > Metazoa > Chordata > Actinopteri > Lutjaniformes > Lutjanidae > Lutjanus > Lutjanus campechanus. Next base: position 52,295 of record JAJHUR010000351.1, read on the forward strand.
ACATGAAACTGCTCACAACAATGTCTGTGGATTATCTTGAGTAACCAGGTCGTGATTTTCTAAAAGAGACACACTTGTTGAATTTTTTTAATTTATTTTTTAGCGATTTGAGCATCACAAGCCAATCGCCATCACCAGACATCTCTACAGCCAATATCTCAAAAACTCTGTGACTCACACCAAAACTATCTAGATGGATAAACAGCAGTGCAAATTAGAGGAGCAATATATATTTAGATTTTTTGGGTGAAGTGTCTCTTTAAATTCAGCAATATATTAATGAAGTTTGGCAGGCGGTCACTGAACTCCAACTCTAGAGTGCGTATTTTCAGCGCAGTGGGCTTTTATTTTCAGAATGACAGCTTAGCTTTACATTGACAGACAACTGAAAGTTACAAACAGCTGATCAGCTTACAGTGTAGGACTGTCTGTTGTTGTCTTGTCTAGTGTCCCTACAGCCTGCAGACAACCTGCCTGAGCTTCAGGTTTGGGGCAGAGGAGAAAACAACTCGCTTTAACCATAAACTGTAAATTAAATCGGGATTAAACCTATTTAATAAACCGTCTATGGGTCCAACGCACTGTTTGGACTGCAGTACTCACTTTTTAAACGCGAAGGACTTAAATATTTCCCCTTTAATTCCCAATCAAATAACTTAGTTCTGCATGAAGTAATATAGTTATGCTTAATACTAACACTCTTCACTTCACTAAACCTTTAAACCTGCTTAATGTTTATGACCACTGAAGGGCAGCGCAATAAACTGGAAACAACATTGACATATTATAGTCAATAAAGTAGGTATGGTAAGCATTTTAGCAAACAGTTATTTATTTACGCATCCAGCAGGCACAGAGCAACATTTGCATTCATTTGGCAACAAAGGTAACTAATATTTAACTCTTCTTTTAGCTCAGAATCCAGCAAAATACTTACTTGGGGCAGAGTTCAAAGCATGTGCCAGGGAAACGGTAGATCCACGTCAGAGCTTCATCTTCCCCCTCACAGCTGAACACTCTGTCCTTGTGCTTCTCAGAGGAGATGTGCTGCTGCCACTGCCGCTCACTGTTACTGTGCTTACCACACAGACGGCAGTGGAAGCCACTCTGAAATAAGAAAAGGAAGCATCTTTATCAGCTTCTTCTTACAGGTGTCAGGAAACACCACACGTGTATGTTTTACTTTGGTGTCGGTGTGGCAGTTTTTGGGCTTAACTGAAAAGCAAACGCACACCCACCATTGGCTCAGCATAGTCAGTTGGCATGACGATGTATTTCTCATCTGGAACGGTCTGGGTGAACATGGCTTCATCTGCTGGGCGGTTTGGGGCGTTTAATGACAGCCACATGTCATACATCTGCTGCATGTCCCGCACTACAGGCACAAATACAAATCTGTTATCAATTTTGAGGATGTTCAGTGAGAGAAAGAGACTTTGGCTGTTTTACTGAAGTTACAAATACTCAGTTAAGCACTTTAAAGTCAAAGGCCTATGAACTCTGTTAATGATGTGTGGGGACCATTTTTACATTTTATTAAAATCTGGTGATTTGAATGATGTGCTTGCAAGGGTAGAAAAGACAAAGGGTGGACAGAAGCGTTGTGAAGAGCTTAGTGACATGGTGCTTCAATAAAGCTACTATAAGGAGATTTTAACTGGTCATGAAACAGTCTCAGTTTAACACTGATGCCTCTACATGACCTTTATAAGCAAGACCTTTCTACACAGTTACTCCTAATGCCTGCCACCCCATCAGATTCTTGTCCAATACTTTGGATTATGACCAAATACCTGCAAAACTAATGACATTCCCACTTAGTGTTTTGTGATAATTAGCAAATGTTAGCATGCAGACATGCTACACTAAGACGGTGAGCATAGTAAACACTATACCTGCTAAAGGTTATGCTAATGTTAGCATCTCTTCAAACAGGGCTTTGTTATGTTGAGTAGGTTTGCCATATTACTTTGGTCTACCCTCTATTTTAAGTGCATTGTAGTCTTTAAAGGGAAACTCCACCAATTTTACACTCAACAAGTGTGTTTACAGTTTATGAGGAGTACTGATGGATTTGTGAATAAAGTCGTATAAGGCCTTTTGTGGCCTCAGAGGGAGCTGCATCTGATAGTCTGATAAGTTACCTCAGGTGATGTCACTTGAGTTAGTGTCGACTGCCACTGAAGACAAGTTTGTAAATGAAAAAAATTCTGGGGGTGTGTTTACCACACCTCTACAGCCTGTTTCACATCTCTGCTCGAGGCGAGCAGCTCAAGGCTACATTAGCTGGTACTAGCACACGAATCTTGGACTGAACTGTGTGGTTGAGCTGCACTGTGGGTATTGTATGCACAGATTCTTAGGAGTGCAATGCTAAATCAGTGGGGTACTCTTTTAAAAACACTATTTTATAACTCACAGTCATTATTCTTCATATACATCCACATCTCCTTCTCTTCTTGGCTGTGAGCAAAGGTGCATTTTCCGGTGTAGTTACATTTCCTTTTCTCCAAAATCTGGGTACATATCTGCCAGGAGAAAACTTAATGCCGTTAAACACAATGTGCAGTACACACTGTCGACAATTAGAGTACCAACTGGCAAACTTACAAATTGCATATTGCATATAGCACAAGATAAATAAACAGGGTTCAAGGTGCATTTTCAAGCTTTTCCAGCATCTTACAGCTGTGGTAACATATTGTATTAATATACAGGTACATGCTCAAACTGTTTAAATCAGATGATATTGTACTTTGAACAACCAAAATGATCTTTCATGTCAGAATTCTACAGAAGGGTGACGAATTAAAGGAAAACAAAGTTTCAGGTTTCAAAATGTCTATAAGTAGAACTGACATCATTTAGAGCTGCAACAATTCATAAATTAATTGGTTATTAATCAATAATTATATTAATCGCCATCTATTTTGATGAGTTATGGACAAAACAAGACATTTGCTGTCTTTGGGAAAAACTGATCAGCATTTTTAACCATTTTCTGAGATTTTATGAACCAAATGAATTGATTAATCGAGAAAATGATCAACAGATTAGTCAACAATGAAAATAACTGTTACAGGAAAGACTTGAACGTGAGTTTCAGAAGGTTTAGATCTACATGTCAACCGACAAGATTGTGACAGGATCAATTTAATTGATTAATTGTTGTGAGTAATAGTGTTGTGAGTAGTAGTTTTATGAGAAGAAATGCCCAAATTCTCCGATTTCAGCTATTGAGAAAGTAATGCAATTACAATTTCAAGCAAAAATTCAAGCACTTTTCAACTACTCTAAACTACTTGTCGTATTGAAGTGCATTAAGAGCAGAAGAGGCACACCTACATCATACTGCAGGGGGAAGTTCTTGGCATGTGGCAGTGGTCGGATCTGAACCCATTTACTTCTCTCCAACGACTTGACCAGCAGTAACCACCTGTCTTTAGTCCACCTGAAGATCACGAGACAAGAAGACGACACAGGTTGAAAATGAGACAGCTGCCAGACCCACACCTACAGCTACTCTTATAGATGACCTGTGTAATTTAAGAAACAAATGATCATGTTTTTACTCACGCGTGCCTGGCCTTGGCACTGCAGTACTTGAGGGTTTTGTCTGGTTCGCTGATCAGGCCGTCCCGCCAGCACTGAGAACAGGCAAACTTCATCTTCATGTTCAGACTCTTCCCAGCTCCTCCTCCTCCTTTTGGTTTGCTCCCACCACCACCAAAGGACAACTGCTCAAAATTAATTGATGAGATAGACAATAATTACCCAGATTTTTATTAAATTGCACCTTTTTAGAGGGATTTCAGCTGTCTTTCTTCAGTAAGAGGCACAATTTGTTACAGCTAACCAAAGGTACTAAAACTGTAGGTAAATTTGTCATATCAGAAGTCTTTTTTTTGTCTGAGATTCAAATGTGGCCGCAAACTGCATATTGAACCCCAGTCCAGCGCATTTGATCCATCTCTCAAAGAGCTCAGCACACATTTTGCATCTTTACTGCTTATCTTTTAAAGTATTTCCATACAAAGATGGAAGCAGAAATCATATTGTGAGAGGTGGGGAAGGTCTCATTTTTTAAGTTATGTCACAGTCAGTTCACACATGTTGTCTGTAACTTACAAAAGATGAAAAATTCAATCAAAAGACGGCAGTTAGACGGTGTCATATTTTTAAAAATAAAAACAACAAATAGAAACGACCCTGGACAAGTTGACCAAACTGTTACAGGTTGGTTTATACATGCCAGAGAAACACTGTATCATTTCAGTAAATTTATAAAAATGCTACAAAAAAAAAAAGAAAAAAAAGTTCTTACTCTATTTCCTTTCTGTTTGCTTGAGCTTTGTTCCAGCTTGTCATGATAGTTTGTAGATATTTTCACAATCTCATCAGGGCTGACACCTGCAAACACAAACACAAACACACACAACACTCATTTTTAGATAAACACAACAAGCTACTGCTGTGTTCTGGTTTCTACTCACGCTGTTAAACAGGAATAGAGTGAATTACTGTGATAACAACAGTCATAATTGTTGTTAAATGGTTGTTAACACCTGTTTAAAGATATGTAATTTAACACAGCGGTGCCAACAAATCTATCAAACAACAACATCTCACTGTCGGTCAGAGCAACTGATAGTTTTGGGTCATTTCAAGCTGTCTCAAGCTTTTCTTTAGTCTGTAACCCAACAGG